>JAJTVC010003813.1:0-11676 GCA_022433055.1 Begonia peltatifolia | reverse complement strand
ATTTGGAAGATTGTCGATCAACAAGTAAGTCTGTATTAAAAAGTATATTTTGGAAATATATATAGTAATTTTGTAGTTCATTTTTAAGTTAAATATATAAAGATAGATTCGTTAAATTAAGTCTTTGTGATGTAGACCTATGGCCAATCGTAGAGGAATAAGAAATAATAGGGTTGCTATACTCGATCGGATGATGGACATGATCGAGATGCAGGCTAGACAAAATGAACAACTATCGCAAGCAGCTACTGCCGCAGTTCAAGCAGTAAATGTGCAGGCCCAAATTCCTAATAGACCTCGGCACGCAGACATTGACTTCGACAGATTTCGTCATTTGGACCCTCTAGTTTTTAATGGCAATTTAACGGATATGACAGCTGCAGATAATTGGATTAGGACTATCAGTGAAATTTTTGAGCATGACAAGATTTCAGAGGAAGAAAAGTAGATTGCACGTCCTCAATGTTCCGGATGGAGGCCCGTTACTGGTGGGATTCTGTGAAGGTGATGCATTCTGTCACCACCATGACATGGGAGAAATTTCAAGAGCTATTTTATGAGAAGTATTTTACAGACTCTATGATGGATGCAAAGACGGATGAATTCATGGCCCTGAAACAGACTAGAAGTGTGATTGATTACTTGCATAAATTTGAACAACTATCTCGTTATGCTCCTCATATTACTGGTACTGAGACCATAAAGGTGAAAAGGTTCATCCAAGGTTTAAGAGCAGAGATACAACAAGATATCCGTCTTATTACTTCCAAGAACTCTCCGTTTGCATTTGTAGTGGAGAAGACATTGTGTGCAGAACAAGGAGAAAAAGAAGTCAACAAAGCTCAAGAGTTTAGAAAGAGGTACAACCACGCAACTCAGGCTGCCAGGAGCAAAATTCCGCAGCAACAATGGGCTGGATCTAAGAGACCAATGAACAGTGGGCCTGCTGAATGACCTTCTAAATTTGTTAAGAGGGAGCCCGCGACGATGCCTAATATGTCTATATGTCCCTCATGCAAGAAGACACATTTCGGAGAATGTCGCCATTTGAACATGGCTTGTTACAAGTGCGATCAACAGGGACACTTTATTAAGGACTGCCCAAAGAACACCAGAGAACAACCTAAGACGACAGCTAGAGTTTTTGCTATGACCAAAGATGAAGCTGAAGGGAATGCCTCTGTGGTGACAGGTTCAATTTTTATTTCTGGCATATCTTCTTCAATATTAATTGACTCTGGAGCTACTTACTCTTTTATATCCCTTGAACATGCTATGAAGTTAAAGAATAAAGTAGAGACTCTAGAGTATAAAATAGGAATAGCTACTCCCTCGGGCAAGGTTATGATTGCCAATTCTCTTATTAGAAAATGCAATGTGTGCATTGAGGAGAATCAACTAGAGGCAGATTTGATTATCTTGAAGATGTATGATTATGATGTTATTCTTGGTATGGACTGGCTTACCAAACATTATGCGACTATTGATTGTCGCAAAAAGATGGTTAAATTCCAATTACCTATAATAGAACCATTCTTTTTCTATGGAACCTGCAAAGGTTTGAGAGTTTCAGTGATATCAGCTTTGCGAGTTCGAAGATTATTAAACTCAGGATGCATTAGAATTCTTGCGACTGCCATATGTTCTCAACGTGAGGGACCCATGACTTTGGAGAAGGTACCGATAGCCAGTGAATTTGCAGATGTCTTTCCCGAAGATTTGACAAGTCTACCACTAACAAGAGATGTGGAGTTCAGCATTGATGTGCTACCTGGAACGGCACCAATCTCTAAAGCTCCTTATAGAATGGCACCAAGCGAGTTAAAAGAGCTAAAAACTCAACTCGATGAGTTGCTAGAGAAAGGATTTATTCAACTGAGTTTTTCACCTTGGGGAGCACCGGTGTCATTTGTGAAGAAAAAAGACGGATCTATGAGGATGTGTATCAACTACCGAGAGCTGAACAAAGTCACCATTAAGAACAAATATCCACTACCAAAAATTGACGATTTATTCGATCAACTAAGAGGTGCAGCGATTTTCTCAAAGATTGATCTTAGGTCAGGCTATCATCAGCTGAGGATCAAGGAAGATGATGTACTTAAAACGGCATTTCGCACAAGATACGGTCATTATGAATTTTGAGTTATGCCGTTTAGATTAAGTAATGCACCAGCCGTGTTTATGGATTTGATGAACCGGATCTTCAAGACATTCTTGGATGACTTCGTCATAGTTTTTATTGACGATATCCTCATATACTCAAAGAATAAAGAAGAACATGAAGAACATTTGAAGATGATTCTATCAACACTGAGACGTGAAAAATTATATGCAAAATTCTCCAAATGCGAATTTTGGATGGAGAAAGTGGCTTTTCTCGGTCATATTATTTCGAAGGAAGGGGTATCCGTGGATCTGGCAAAGATTGAAGCCGTTAGTCAATGGCCACAACCCAAGAACGTAGCAGAAATAAGAAGTTTTCTTGGTCTTGCAGGCTACTATCAGAGATTTGTCGAAAGATTTTCAAGATTAGTCAAACCGCTCACCAATTTAACTAAGAAAGGTGTCATGTGTGTATGGACTGAAGAGTGCGAACAAAGTTTTCAGGAGTTAAAGAAGAGATTGATTTCGGCACCCGCACTTACTATACCATCTGGATCCGGAAGATATATGGTGTATAGCGACGCTTCGAAGTATGGATTAGGATGCGTTCTCATGCAAGAAGGAAAAGTTGTAGCTTATGCCTTGAGACAATTAAAGGATCACGAGAAGAACTACCCAACTCATGATTTGGAGCTTGCAGCGGTAGTTCATGCCTTGAAAATTTGGAGACATTATTTATATGGAGAGAGATGTGAAATCTATACGGATCACGAGAGTTTAAAGTATTTTCTAACTCAGAAGGATCTAAATATAAAACAGCGCAGATGGTTAGAGTTGGTGAAAGATTATGATTGCGAGATTATTTATCATCCGGGCAAAGCTAATGTGGTAGCAGACGCTTTGCGTAGGAGAGCATCATCACAAATCTCTTCGTTGCGGCAGATTCCTGGAAGTTTAATTGAAGAGATGCAGAATGCCAACATCGAAGTCGTACCCTTCGGATTATTGAAGAGATTATCTACTATGACACTTCAACCGAGTTTGCTTGAGCAAATAAAGGATAAACAACGTGGAGATGTATTTCTTTGCAAGGTGAAAGATGAATTAAAGGCGAGAAAAATGTCTGAATTCTCTACAACAGATGATGGAATTATTCAGTTCAAAAGAAGATGGTATATACCTGATGATATTGGATTAAAGAAAACTATATTGGAAGAAGCCCATTCAACCCCCTATTCGGTTCATCCTGGTTCGACCAAAATGTATCAAGATTTGAAGCAGCATTATTGGTGGCGTGGCTTAAAGGTGGATGTAGCCAAATTCGTCGAAAAATGCCTCACTTGTCAACAAGTCAAAGCAGAACATCAACGACCTACTGGTACCTTACAACTACTCATGGTGCCTCAGTGGAAATGAGAAAATATCACCATGGATTTTGTAGTGGGACTTCCTAAGACAGTTAAGGGTCACGACTCTATTTGGGTTATAGTGGATCGACTGACCAAATCAGCACACTTTCTCCCCGTGAGTACTACATATACCATGGATCAATATGCCCAGCTTTATGTTCAGGAGATTATCAGACTTCATGGTACGCCCATATCTATTGTGTCTAATCGAGATACGCGATTTACGTCTAAATTTTGGAAGAGTATGCAGAAAGCTATGGGTACTCCGTTAAGCTTCAGTACGGCTTTTCACCCTCAGACAGATGGACAATCGGAAAGGACGATTCAGACTCTGGAGGATATGATTAGGGCGTGTGATATTAATTTCTAGAGGAATTGGAGTAAAAACCTGCCATTGGTGGAGTTTGCCTACAACAATAGTTATCAAGCTTCGATCGGAATGACACCATATGAAGCTTTATATAAGAGGAAATGTAGATCTCTGGTGCATTGGGACAAAGTAGGTGAAGGAATACTAGTGGGGCTAGATATTTTGAGGCAAACTGCTGAGATTGTGGCGTTAATTCGGAAAAGAATTCTTACGGCCCAGAGTAGACAGAAAAATTATGCTGATCGGAGAAGAAGAAAGTTAGAGTTTGCAGTAGATGACCAAGTCTTTTTGAAAATATCACCAATGAGAGACGTGATGCGCTTTGGAAGGAAAGGAAAGTTGAGTTCAAGATTTATAGGCCCATTTGAAATCTCAAACAGAGTGGGAGAAGTCGCATATCAGTTGAACTTGCTAGATTCATTCAAGCATGTGCACAATGTCTTTCATGTCTCGATGTTGAAGAAGTATATCTCTGATTCCTCGCACATTTTACCGATGAGATCTCCTGACTTGACAATCAACACAGATCTATCTTACGAGGAAAGACCGACTCAAATTCTGAAGTCAGAGGAAAGAGAATTAAGAAATAAGAAGGTTTCACTTGTTAGAGTTCTATGGAGGAATAGAAGTATGGAAGAGGCAACTTGGGAAAGAGAAGAGAACATGAGAAAGGTCTACCGAGAGCTATTCAGGTAACACTTTAAATTTCGAGGACGAAATTTCTTTTAAATAGGGGAGATTGTAACAATGTAGGGTTTCAGATTATTTTCAAATTCAGAAATTCCCAAATCAATTCAATATTCAAATTTCAAAATTTAAAATTTTCAAATCAAACCTAATCTGGAAATTCAAATTCAAATTTCCTAAATCACAACTCGAATTTTAGGAAACAAATCCAATGAACCTAGCCTAAAAATCATCCCGGTACAGAAGAATATTGGATTTCCATTAAGATAATATGTTTGGAAATCCGATTTAGAAATCAGATTGCTGATTTTCAGTAATAAATCTGGCATGAACCTGGACGTTATAAGGGAAGTGTTCAGGATCTAACTGAATAACCACTCAACAAAAAATTCACTGCCAATCAGATAACAACTGAGAAATCCGAGTGAAACCCGAAAATCTTGGAGAAGCGGGGTGCAAACCTCTCCTATAAATAGAGGTACTCATGAAGAAGGAAAGCACATCAGCTATCCCTACCGAGTCCTTCAAAAAGAGAAAGAGTACTTACCCTAGCCTCCGATGCTGCAAACCTCTCCGACACGGCAAAACTCCTCTCGGTTGAGCTTCACTTCGCGACAGCAGAGAGCAGCATTCGATCAAACAATTTCCCTCAACAGCGTAAGCTCTCCCTCGCTTTGTCCTTCTCGGTTTCGTTCTCGTTCACTCTTTCTCTCTCTCTGTCTCTCTCTCTCTCGGTAAAACAGTAAAAGGAAAGGAGTTGGTTTTATTTAAAACTAGAACCGGTTCTTTTAAAGAGGTCCAGTAGAACCGAACCGATCCAGCCGAACCAAACTGAATTGGCCCAGTTGACCTAGACCGATCCAGTTGACCCAGACCGGCCCAGTTGACCTAGACCGGTCCAGTTGACCCGGATCGGCCTAGTTGACCCAGACTGGTCCAATTGACCCGAATCGACCCAGTTGACCCAGATCGGCTTAGTTGACCCAAACCGGCACTCTTCACTCGAACCAAATCCAAACCAAATTTCGACCCGAATATGACCGAACCGATCCAAGATTAAACCGGTAAGGATTTTCTGTCCAAATTCTTCTAAGTTGAAATTAATTAAGTTGGATTGTAACATCGACATTCGAATTAGGTAGGAAAGATCCCAGAAGTCGTCCAAACGATCTAACCAACCCGATCCGACCCAAGAGAACAACGTAAGGAATTTCTGCTCAAATTTCTTTGAAAATGGATTTATTAAGTAGAAATTTAATATCAAAGATTCTATTTGAGCAGGACATTATTTGAAATAGTAAACTAATCCCGATATCCATACCGCTCGGAATCCAAGTAAGTAAAAATACAGTTTTCTCATGTTTTGGCTTTGACCCTACATCACAAAATATTATATTATTTTTTTACAACTGTTTTATTACACGAGTTGATATTTGAGCACGCATGTTTCAGCATTGACTTAGAATAGTATAAAGATAAAATTGGTAAGACATATTGTATGTGCATGAAAATGATGGAATTGACGGAAAATATGTGATAGCAAAAGCCTGAACGACAATGAGATGGTGAATTTGAACATTAATGGTACTGACGTGATAGCAAAAGTCTGAACGATAATGAGATGGTGAGCTTGACCGAAAGTAAGTTGACAAAGCTTGAACGACAATGAGATGGCTGAGTCTAAGGTTGGCAAATAAATACCAACTAGTTCTGTAATCAGGATTCGGTAAAAGTAAATGTAAATTTTTGACCATTACACGTATTTTTGTTTGTTGAGTTAATTCTCATATTTTAAATAATTTTGTGATGTAGGTGAGTTTTTATCTGAGGAGGAACTAGCTGCGATCAAGAATCTCCCAGTGGCAAACGAGCATACAGAAGAAGATGTTAATTTTACCGAGAAAAGAATTTAAAATATTATGTTTCAGGTTTTAAAAGTATTTCGATTTTTATTTTAACTCCTAATAATTTATGTTGAATTTTATTAGAGTTTTTATGAATTATTTATGATTCTACATTTATTTCGAATAATTAGGGTTTTTAAATTGGAGATTTTAAAATTCGGGGCGTTACAGTTTGGTATTAGAGCAGCCAGGTTTATAAAATGGTTCTGTAGACTTATCTGTATGCTCGCGTGCATTTGGAAGATTGTCGATCAACAAGTAAGTCTGTATTAAAAAGTATATTTTGGAAATATATATAGTAATTTTGTAGTTCATTTTTAAGTTAAATATATAAAGATAGATTCGTTAAATTAAGTCTTTGTGATGTAGACCTATGGCCAATCGTAGAGGAATAAGAAATAATAGGGTTGCTATACTCGATCGGATGATGGACATGATCGAGATGCAGGCTAGACAAAATGAACAACTATCGCAAGCAGCTACTGCCGCAGTTCAAGCAGTAAATGTGCAGGCCCAAATTCCTAATAGACCTCGGCACGCAGACATTGACTTCGACAGATTTCGTCATTTGGACCCTCTAGTTTTTAATGGCAATTTAACGGATATGACAGCTGCAGATAATTGGATTAGGACTATCAGTGAAATTTTTGAGCATGACAAGATTTCAGAGGAAGAAAAGTAGATTGCACGTCCTCAATGTTCCGGATGGAGGCCCGTTACTGGTGGGATTCTGTGAAGGTGATGCATTCTGTCACCACCATGACATGGGAGAAATTTCAAGAGCTATTTTATGAGAAGTATTTTACAGACTCTATGATGGATGCAAAGACGGATGAATTCATGGCCCTGAAACAGACTAGAAGTGTGATTGATTACTTGCATAAATTTGAACAACTATCTCGTTATGCTCCTCATATTACTGGTACTGAGACCATAAAGGTGAAAAGGTTCATCCAAGGTTTAAGAGCAGAGATACAACAAGATATCCGTCTTATTACTTCCAAGAACTCTCCGTTTGCATTTGTAGTGGAGAAGACATTGTGTGCAGAACAAGGAGAAAAAGAAGTCAACAAAGCTCAAGAGTTTAGAAAGAGGTACAACCACGCAACTCAGGCTGCCAGGAGCAAAATTCCGCAGCAACAATGGGCTGGATCTAAGAGACCAATGAACAGTGGGCCTGCTGAATGACCTTCTAAATTTGTTAAGAGGGAGCCCGCGACGATGCCTAATATGTCTATATGTCCCTCATGCAAGAAGACACATTTCGGAGAATGTCGCCATTTGAACATGGCTTGTTACAAGTGCGATCAACAGGGACACTTTATTAAGGACTGCCCAAAGAACACCAGAGAACAACCTAAGACGACAGCTAGAGTTTTTGCTATGACCAAAGATGAAGCTGAAGGGAATGCCTCTGTGGTGACAGGTTCAATTTTTATTTCTGGCATATCTTCTTCAATATTAATTGACTCTGGAGCTACTTACTCTTTTATATCCCTTGAACATGCTATGAAGTTAAAGAATAAAGTAGAGACTCTAGAGTATAAAATAGGAATAGCTACTCCCTCGGGCAAGGTTATGATTGCCAATTCTCTTATTAGAAAATGCAATGTGTGCATTGAGGAGAATCAACTAGAGGCAGATTTGATTATCTTGAAGATGTATGATTATGATGTTATTCTTGGTATGGACTGGCTTACCAAACATTATGCGACTATTGATTGTCGCAAAAAGATGGTTAAATTCCAATTACCTATAATAGAACCATTCTTTTTCTATGGAACCTGCAAAGGTTTGAGAGTTTCAGTGATATCAGCTTTGCGAGTTCGAAGATTATTAAACTCAGGATGCATTAGAATTCTTGCGACTGCCATATGTTCTCAACGTGAGGGACCCATGACTTTGGAGAAGGTACCGATAGCCAGTGAATTTGCAGATGTCTTTCCCGAAGATTTGACAAGTCTACCACTAACAAGAGATGTGGAGTTCAGCATTGATGTGCTACCTGGAACGGCACCAATCTCTAAAGCTCCTTATAGAATGGCACCAAGCGAGTTAAAAGAGCTAAAAACTCAACTCGATGAGTTGCTAGAGAAAGGATTTATTCAACTGAGTTTTTCACCTTGGGGAGCACCGGTGTCATTTGTGAAGAAAAAAGACGGATCTATGAGGATGTGTATCAACTACCGAGAGCTGAACAAAGTCACCATTAAGAACAAATATCCACTACCAAAAATTGACGATTTATTCGATCAACTAAGAGGTGCAGCGATTTTCTCAAAGATTGATCTTAGGTCAGGCTATCATCAGCTGAGGATCAAGGAAGATGATGTACTTAAAACGGCATTTCGCACAAGATACGGTCATTATGAATTTTGAGTTATGCCGTTTAGATTAAGTAATGCACCAGCCGTGTTTATGGATTTGATGAACCGGATCTTCAAGACATTCTTGGATGACTTCGTCATAGTTTTTATTGACGATATCCTCATATACTCAAAGAATAAAGAAGAACATGAAGAACATTTGAAGATGATTCTATCAACACTGAGACGTGAAAAATTATATGCAAAATTCTCCAAATGCGAATTTTGGATGGAGAAAGTGGCTTTTCTCGGTCATATTATTTCGAAGGAAGGGGTATCCGTGGATCTGGCAAAGATTGAAGCCGTTAGTCAATGGCCACAACCCAAGAACGTAGCAGAAATAAGAAGTTTTCTTGGTCTTGCAGGCTACTATCAGAGATTTGTCGAAAGATTTTCAAGATTAGTCAAACCGCTCACCAATTTAACTAAGAAAGGTGTCATGTGTGTATGGACTGAAGAGTGCGAACAAAGTTTTCAGGAGTTAAAGAAGAGATTGATTTCGGCACCCGCACTTACTATACCATCTGGATCCGGAAGATATATGGTGTATAGCGACGCTTCGAAGTATGGATTAGGATGCGTTCTCATGCAAGAAGGAAAAGTTGTAGCTTATGCCTTGAGACAATTAAAGGATCACGAGAAGAACTACCCAACTCATGATTTGGAGCTTGCAGCGGTAGTTCATGCCTTGAAAATTTGGAGACATTATTTATATGGAGAGAGATGTGAAATCTATACGGATCACGAGAGTTTAAAGTATTTTCTAACTCAGAAGGATCTAAATATAAAACAGCGCAGATGGTTAGAGTTGGTGAAAGATTATGATTGCGAGATTATTTATCATCCGGGCAAAGCTAATGTGGTAGCAGACGCTTTGCGTAGGAGAGCATCATCACAAATCTCTTCGTTGCGGCAGATTCCTGGAAGTTTAATTGAAGAGATGCAGAATGCCAACATCGAAGTCGTACCCTTCGGATTATTGAAGAGATTATCTACTATGACACTTCAACCGAGTTTGCTTGAGCAAATAAAGGATAAACAACGTGGAGATGTATTTCTTTGCAAGGTGAAAGATGAATTAAAGGCGAGAAAAATGTCTGAATTCTCTACAACAGATGATGGAATTATTCAGTTCAAAAGAAGATGGTATATACCTGATGATATTGGATTAAAGAAAACTATATTGGAAGAAGCCCATTCAACCCCCTATTCGGTTCATCCTGGTTCGACCAAAATGTATCAAGATTTGAAGCAGCATTATTGGTGGCGTGGCTTAAAGGTGGATGTAGCCAAATTCGTCGAAAAATGCCTCACTTGTCAACAAGTCAAAGCAGAACATCAACGACCTACTGGTACCTTACAACTACTCATGGTGCCTCAGTGGAAATGAGAAAATATCACCATGGATTTTGTAGTGGGACTTCCTAAGACAGTTAAGGGTCACGACTCTATTTGGGTTATAGTGGATCGACTGACCAAATCAGCACACTTTCTCCCCGTGAGTACTACATATACCATGGATCAATATGCCCAGCTTTATGTTCAGGAGATTATCAGACTTCATGGTACGCCCATATCTATTGTGTCTAATCGAGATACGCGATTTACGTCTAAATTTTGGAAGAGTATGCAGAAAGCTATGGGTACTCCGTTAAGCTTCAGTACGGCTTTTCACCCTCAGACAGATGGACAATCGGAAAGGACGATTCAGACTCTGGAGGATATGATTAGGGCGTGTGATATTAATTTCTAGAGGAATTGGAGTAAAAACCTGCCATTGGTGGAGTTTGCCTACAACAATAGTTATCAAGCTTCGATCGGAATGACACCATATGAAGCTTTATATAAGAGGAAATGTAGATCTCTGGTGCATTGGGACAAAGTAGGTGAAGGAATACTAGTGGGGCTAGATATTTTGAGGCAAACTGCTGAGATTGTGGCGTTAATTCGGAAAAGAATTCTTACGGCCCAGAGTAGACAGAAAAATTATGCTGATCGGAGAAGAAGAAAGTTAGAGTTTGCAGTAGATGACCAAGTCTTTTTGAAAATATCACCAATGAGAGACGTGATGCGCTTTGGAAGGAAAGGAAAGTTGAGTTCAAGATTTATAGGCCCATTTGAAATCTCAAACAGAGTGGGAGAAGTCGCATATCAGTTGAACTTGCTAGATTCATTCAAGCATGTGCACAATGTCTTTCATGTCTCGATGTTGAAGAAGTATATCTCTGATTCCTCGCACATTTTACCGATGAGATCTCCTGACTTGACAATCAACACAGATCTATCTTACGAGGAAAGACCGACTCAAATTCTGAAGTCAGAGGAAAGAGAATTAAGAAATAAGAAGGTTTCACTTGTTAGAGTTCTATGGAGGAATAGAAGTATGGAAGAGGCAACTTGGGAAAGAGAAGAGAACATGAGAAAGGTCTACCGAGAGCTATTCAGGTAACACTTTAAATTTCGAGGACGAAATTTCTTTTAAATAGGGGAGATTGTAACAATGTAGGGTTTCAGATTATTTTCAAATTCAGAAATTCCCAAATCAATTCAATATTCAAATTTCAAAATTTAAAATTTTCAAATCAAACCTAATCTGGAAATTCAAATTCAAATTTCCTAAATCACAACTCGAATTTTAGGAAACAAATCCAATGAACCTAGCCTAAAAATCATCCCGGTACAGAAGAATATTGGATTTCCATTAAGATAATATGTTTGGAAATCCGATTTAGAAATCAGATTGCTGATTTTCAGTAATAAATCTGGCATGAACCTGGACGTTATAAGGGAAGTGTTCAGGATCTAACTGAATAACCACTCAACAAAAAATTCAC
>JAJTVC010003808.1:0-25000 GCA_022433055.1 Begonia peltatifolia | reverse complement strand
ATCCCAAAAACCACCACAAACTAGACTCCGTGTTTTATAATTTAATCTACCCGTCAAAATATTTCTCGAAACGACAACCAAGATTAAATAAAAAATTCAGAAATTAAATTTAAATTCTGAAATTTTCCGGGGTATTACACTAAGGCCCAAGCTTTGATCCATCTTTTTGCTGATAAGTTCTTTTCTTTTATCGGTGAAAATTTCTTTGATGACTTTGAATGGAAGCCTAGCTCATTAGACGATGATCAGCCAATACATGTTTTTACTTTGGAGTCACAAATGGAAGCTACTCAATTAAAAGAGGGAATTTGTTTTCCCGGGAACAAAACCGTGTAACCAACATTGTTTTTTTGTTTTGCAAACATTGGCTTTTATTGTAATTTTGGGCAAACACTTGGCCTTTATTATATTACATACTGTTAGTCGTTTATGAATAGATATATGTTAAGGCTAGTTGGTTGTTTGGGTTAATAATACATGAGACACAATTGGAGCATGTAGTAAGGAAGAAGTCCATCAAGCACTTGGACTACGGATCCACTCATGGAGCAAAAGACCCAAGCAAGCCTCATTTTCTAATGACAATTTGAATTTCTCTCTGCAAATTCAAAAATCACCAGCTTATTTCCACCTCAAAGGGCTGTAGATCGGTTGCCTTTCAAGGCCACACTTACCATAAAAAGAATGCAACTTATCAGTTGGATGTAGGAGAGCCACGCGTGTTCAACGGCCATGATGAAGATCTCAAATTTGGGATGCTCCATTATGATCTTTTTCCTTATCAACCATAGGATACTTAAGCATTGCTTTTAGTCATGGTATGGAAGAGTTTTTTTATCAATGAAAAATCAGCTATCTCTTCTAAAAAACAAGATGGTTTGATGATTCAAGTAAGAGTCTCAGGTTTGCCAAGCAACCGAGTGGAGTGAGTGCCTCCAAGTTTAGGAATATTTGGTAGGTTTTTATTCCATCTTTTTTCTCCTATCTAATCAATAGAAGGAACTCAAAAAAGGTTGATAAAAATCTTCTCCGACATTGTTGATTCTTTCTTTGAAAGAAATATAATCTGAGAGTGTCATGGTTGCTCATTGGACAAACTGAGGGTGTTTCTTTTCTTTAAATTTTTTGAGTCGTATTTTCTTATTTGCTTTCATGGATTTGGATCACCAATTATAAGAGAATATTCACGTCTATTTTTATTCAAAATTTGATTACAATTCATTATCTTTCTACACGTTGAATTGAGGTGTCGATTAGACCAAGCACCGGTCCTATATTTATTTATTGTGGGTATAACTCGGATCTTGCAGGTTGTTTCCGCGTCACAAATCCTCTTGCTCTTCTAGCTCAACATGCTTCCTTGAAATTTCTTCTCTCATTTTCTATTTTTCTGAAATCTCAAGATCTTTACTATTTCTCAAAACAATAGCTTCCCTGTAACACTCGGAATTTCTGCTATATAATTTTCAGAAATTTGTATTGGTAAACAACAGAGTTTTGGCCAGAATCGAAAGTAGAAAATTTGTACTAGTAGATAAAAGATTATTTTGAGGTTAATGAACAATAGAAAATTTTAGGATTTACGACCGGATATGGACCAAATAAGAGTTTAGCTAAAAGAATAAAAATCAGGACGATATAGTAATTAAATTATTATTATTTTTATTATTAATATTTTATAAAAAGAGGGGTAGGAAGCACAGAACACCTTTAGTGATCCTCCCTCCAAACGCAAAACTCTCCTTCCTTCGGTTCTTCTCCTTCCAGTGACGTTTTCTTTTCTGATTCTTCATCAACTTGCAAATTTTCGGTAAGTTAGAGTCAACTTTTGAGTAGATAGTTAGTTCTATAGCTTTTTGAGCGTTAAAAGTAAAGTTAGAGGGTGTATTGGATACTTTTGATAACCCTAGGAGGGAGATACGAGATTTAGAAGTTAAAGTCAACTTTTTTTTGTATATTGGTGTTTAAGCGGGAAGTAGGAGTAGATTTTGGATTTTTATGGAGATGATTGATCGTTTGGATAACCAAAAAACTCGGGTTATAGAACGGTTTCTGTTTGGCCACATTCGACCAAACCGTAAATGCTGGACTATGAAATGGATTAAGCCATTAGAAACTAGACGTCCTAAGGAGTGTGTAGCTGCTAGAATTGAGAGATTCCAATAACTGACACAAAAGTTATGCACGGTGGAAGTTAGGATGATTTTTGTCTGGAATTCAGGTTAGCAAGCCGTTTTGGTCTGGCCTTGGTGGATTGAGTTAGTAATCATAATTTTAGTATGTGGGATGAGTTGTGAGATAGAAATTAAGGTGAATTAGTTATGTGATAGGTTGAGCCCGATGAAGTGATAGAAACGAGCACCACGGAAAGATATGATGTCAGGTAAGTAGTGTTTACATGTGTATTACCTTTACGAGCCTACACCATAGGACGGTAGGGATGTATTGTGTGTTTTGCATGTTTTTGTTTAGTAATGCATCATGTTTTGAAAAGTGTAACGAAAATGAATTTGAGCATGTTTTAAGTAGTGGCGAGACGAGTGGCGGTGGTACTGCGGATCCTGCTCGGGAAGTTGGCCGGTGCAAAACCAACCACGAATTCTGCTCGGGGAGTGGGCCAGCTGGGCCGTCACATGGCTTGTATGTGTTGACGGTGAGGATGATGGACAGTGGCACCGCGGATGCTGCTCGAGGAGTGGATCGGTGCATCACCAATCACGGATCCCACGTGGTGGGCAGGTTGGGCTGTCGCGAAACGTGTGTGTGGCAACTATGGGTGTAACGACTCCTAATTCGGTCGTCACTAACTTGACTATTCATAAACTCATAAGAAAATCTTTGCAAATATGTTACATTTTTTTTAGGGGTTGAAAATATAACGACCCATAACTTGATCGTTACTAACTTAACTTTCTCGTAAAACTTCGTAAGAAGATTCTTTAAAATTCATTCATATCCTTAAAACGACATCACCATGAATTTAAACTTGGTAGCGAAAAATAGTTCGTGCGTGAAAAGCTTGTTATACAAGATACTAAACAAACTTAAATTTCAAGACCCTAAAACAAAATTCCGGTCGACACCTGCTATCGCCGGTCGGCACCTTAAATAGTTTTAAACAGACCGGTCAACACCTACATACACCGGTAGACACATAATTTCTCTCTGTCTGAGTAGGTCATCCCTCGCGGTCGACACCTTAATAGTTTTGAACGGACCGGTCAACACTTAGATACACCGGTCGACACGTTATTTCCCTCTGTCCAAGTAGGTCGTCCCGCACGGTCGACACTTTTAGAGTTTGGTCGACCCCCAAACATGTAGGCCGACACTCTGGCAACATTTTCTACTAAGCGGTCGACACTTACAACGATAGGTCGACACCTAATTTCTCTCTGTTTGAGTAGGTCGTCACGCGTGACACTTGCTAAGTTTGGTCGACCCCTAGATATATAGGTCGGCACTCTGTTATCATTTTTCATGCAGCGATCGACACTAACAGTCACAGGTCGACACCTTAAGGCAAAATGCCGACCTTACTCAACTTCACTTTCTCTTCTCCCCTTTAATTCACACCTCAAAAAATGACTAGAAATAAAACGTTTACCATAACATATTGAAGTAAATCCGTTACTTTAACATTCTAAGTATCCAAGTTCTTTGCTCAAACCTTCAAATAATTCATGCATACATATTTTACCCAAAACATCTAGAAATGGTCCACAGGTCAAAATCGCCCTCACAGTTACAAGCACGCGCCATGGACTTCCTCCATTAACTGCTTCATCCATCATATTGAGGATCAACGCCCCCACTTGTGACAATATCACCTACACCACAAAGTAAGTAATGAGCTTAATACCCAGTAATTGATGTAGAATTAAATAAAATACATGCTCATGACTATGTTATGCTGTTTGTAAAACATGCAACTTAATCTATTCTTTATTTTCTTACATAACATGAGTTATTGGGGTATTACTTCTAGAGGAGAGATGACCTAATTGATTGTCTCTGTAGCGGAACTACCAACTTTCTCTAGGGGAAGTGGAATGGCATATCTAACAATCTCTCTAACGAAACCGGTTCCTCTGACGGAACTACCATACTCAGTTCCCTACCTACAATACTATTTACGTATTTTACTGTACCATATTCTTTCTATTCTGTTTACATGAAACGCATGCATAAAAATCATTTTCTATGATTTGGAAAAACCATGATGCATGAATGTATGTAACATACACATATACTCAAGGTTGTAAACGTAAAGTAACATAACATATAAATACATCCATCAATAAACAAGAACCTATCATAATAAACTCACAACCTAAAATTTCTACCCAACCAAAACTCTCGAAGTTAGAGTCTCCAAGTTCCTGATTTAGCCATCAACCTTCTAACCCTTTGTGGTGTAGGCCAATCGGCCAAAACGCATGCAAACATGCACTTACCTTGCGTCCTGAATTCGAAATTAAGCAATTGATCAACTTCCTTTTTTATTTGCAAATCGAATACGTAGGAATCAAACAACGTGCATCAAAACGTATCCAATAACCTAAATCTCGGAATCTCCTTCAAATTGCTTATGAATTTCAAAATCGCATAACTTTACCTATACATATCAAAATTAAAAATTTCCAAAGGCTATGGACTTCTTAAAGGGTCTACTTTAAGATACTTAATTCAATTTATCAAATAAACAAATTCAATAGATCAAAATTTCAAAATGCTAAACCTCCCAGTAATTCACCATTATTTATCCGAATCGTACAATTCCATGGTTTCCTTCATTTAATTTTACTAACAAGTACTCAAATCCAATTAAACACCAAAAAAATCTAGAAATAGAGAAACCCCAACAATTTTCGTGCATCACACGTTAGGGTTCATTAACCTCAATAAAACAGAACTATTTCATCAAATATCAAGCACTTATCCTACAAACTTGCATCAATATAATCTAACTCAAATTGTTTTACCTTGAAGAAAGTGGATTTGTAGCTTGAGAAAATCTGCACCAATGGGGAAAGAAGAAAGGGTTTTGTAGGAGAGAAAAGAGGAAGACAACTTTTAGGTTTAGATTTAGCCTTGGTGTGTCTTTAATAGCCAAGTAAATGGCTTTAACTTTAAGCCTTTTCTACATGTAGTTTCCATAAATTACATGTAGTCCACTACCATAACAACAACTCAATGTGAAAACTTCCTCTCATCCTCTTCTTTCTATTGTCAAACATTATTTCTTTGACTTTTCAACCTTCTTATTCTTTTCCCATCTTTTCCCTTCTTTTCCTTCATTTCTTCTATTTTTCTTTTCTTCAAATATATATATATATAGGATCCTATGCACATTTATCAAAATATACAGTAAAATTTTTAGATTTTACATTCTACCCTCCTCAAATAAAATTTTGTGCTCAAAATTTACGTATCGAACAGTTCTAGGTATTGGCTTTGCATATCTTGCGCCTCTCCCAGGTTGCCTCTTCGACATTGTGGTTGTGCCATAGAACTTTTACCAGTGGGATTTACGTAGCACTTTCACAATTGATTCTAGGATTTGCACTGGCTTTTCTTCGTAAGTTAAAGTTGGCTGAATCTCAATGTCCCTCTGCTCCACCACCTGAGAAGGGTCGCGTATGCACTTCCTCAACATTGACACGTGGAAAACGTTATCGATTCCGTCCATAGAGGCTAGTAGCTGCAACTTATATGCCGTTCTTCTGACTCTTTCTATGATTGCAAAAGGTCTCACATATCTCGAACTAATCTTGCCTTTCCTTCCAAATCTTATTACTCCTTTGAATGGCGAGATTTTTAAAAACATCTCATCAGTCACATTAAACTCCAACTCCCGTCTCCTTTGGTTTGCATATGTTTTCTGTCAGCTCTGAGCTGTTAAAATCCATTGTCTGATAATTACAATCTTCTCCGCAGTTTGTTGCAAAATATCTGAACAAAATAATCTTGCTTCGCCGACTTCGTCCCAATATAAAGGAGATCTGCACTTACTGCCGTAGAGTGCTTCATAAGGGGTCATGCCAATAATGGATTGGAAACTGTTGTTATAAGAGAATTCCACTAATGGGAAATATTTGCTCCAGTACCCTTAAAACTCCAAAACACATGCTCTTAACATATCCTCAAGAATTTGAATTGTTCTCTCTGTTTGCCCGTCTGTTTGAGGATGGAATGTTGTAGTAAAACTCAATTGAGTTGTCATGGCTTTATGAAGACTTTTCTAGAAATTTGAAGTAAATCTAGGATCTCAGTCTGATACGATTGAGATTGCTACCCCATGTAGTCTAACAATCTCTTGAATAAATAGTTCAGCAAACTGATTCATTGTGAAAGTCATCCTCACCGGTAGAAAGTGGGCTGATTTAGTTAAACGATCCACTATCACCCATATTCCATAATATCCCTTCACTGTTCTTGGCAGCCCTATAATGAAATCCATAGAAATTTGCTCCCATTTCCATTCGCGATGTGTGTCACCTTGATATAGCACGTAAAGAATAACCCAGTAGTAAGAAGATAAAGAAGATGTAAAAAAGATACGAAAATTAATGTAGAGACGAAATTGTAGAAACTGCATATGTTAGGATGTATTTGTTTTCAGTGTTTATGTTTTATGCATTACTTACTTAGCATTGGGCTAATAGTTAAGTTCTGTGATGTAGGTGATGACGACATAGTCGGTGAGTACTCAGAGCATACCCAGGGTTAGGAGACGGTTGGAGGAGTACGCACGTAGACGATTTGGCTGGCTGTCAAGGCGTTTTGACTATGGTAGGCATAAGTATGGATTTTGGGAGTGTAATTGAGAGGGTTTTAAGTTGTTTTGAGTCGAATGAGTGTATAGACGGATTTTAAACTTGAGTAGTCGTTTTCTTTAGGTAAATAATGATTTGAGTTGATGGAAAAGTGTATGTTGTATTATTATTAGCGTGAGTCGAAGTCCGATTGATTTTGTGAAGTTTTTAAGGTTTTTAAACAGAGTTCTGGGGAGGAAGTGTCGACTGATAGGTTTAGTGATCGATCAAACCCTACAAGTGTCGATCCAAAGGGTCAACCTGCGCTAGCAAAGCCGAAGTAAGTGTCGACCTATGGTTATAGGTGTCGACCGGTAGTGTAAAAATGACGGACCGCAAGGGTCGACCTGCGCGGACAGAGAGGGTCAAGATGTCGACCTGTGAAAGCAGGTGTTGACCCCTCTTTGAGATGAGCATAGAAGTGTCGACCAGTGTTCTCAGTGTCGACCGGCATTTACCAGTGTCGACTGATGAAACACCCGAGACAACCCAAGTGTCGACTGATGATTACAGGTGTCGACCGGCTGCTCTATTTTTATGTTTTAAAAAGTGAAGTTTATTTAAACTAATTTTAATTGAGTTTTTCTTTGCGATTCTATTGAAAATATTTTCAAAAATGTAGTTTTAAGTCGAGAAACAAAAGTTTTAAATTTTATTCAAATTTTTCGAGTGTAGTGAGTGAGTAGTAGAAGTGTGCGAAACGGAAACGGGTAGGTTTTCAAGGCGTTATAGAGATGGTATCAAAGCAGTTAACGAACCAAAAACAGGTAAGTTTTCGGAGCGTTACAGATGTGGATTATCAGATACCATGCCACTAAATTTTTCAACAGTCTAAAGCATTTGAAACATCACTGCCTTAAGTTCGAACTGTATTGCTTGTAAGTCTAGTCTCACAATGCCAGGATTTAGATCGTCCAGCGTAGGAATAGCAAAATCTTGAATAGATCAATCTCTATCATAATAATTTATTAAGAAGATTTCTTCTCTATTCTTGTTCAACTATATTTCTTCCTCAACGAAAGGTTGTTGTTGTTGCTGTCTTTTTCTTGTACAAAATGTTCGTTCAGTTTCTGAATCGTACGGTACAAGATTTGAGTCATTCTTGTCATGCATCAAACATATGGTACCCTAAGAATAACAAGAAATATAAAGTAAAAATATGTATGTGAGGAATTTTCTTATAACAAAATAAAATAATCAAAGTTATCTCTAGCGACGGCGCTAAAAACTTGTTAGTAAAAAGCAACGGCCCCAAAAGCTTGTTATTAAAAAATCACACCTAACGCAAGTGCGCATATCGCTAACAAAGTAATAAAGAGAAGTGTGGGTCAAACCCACGAGAGTAAACTTGGTTGAATTATATTGCGTAAAACAATCAAAAATGTAAAAAAAACAGATTTGATTTGTTTAATGGAAATATAAAGTAAAAAATCTAATAAAAAAAGGGATTTTGATATTGAGAATAATCGTCAGGGTTGATTTCCTTGTTACAAAAATTACACTACCAAAGCCACAAATTGCTATAGCAACTTGTTCTAACAGCAAGAATTTAATAAATAACAAAGTTCCTTCGAATTGTTTGGTGGTTCCTTTTAATGTTCTCTAAAATTTATAAATAGAGTAAGATTAATACGAACCTCAATGATGTCTTATTCTATAGGCCATACAAATTAAACGTAACAACTTACTAAAATTCAAATTCGCATAATTTATCATGTCTTTAATAATTTTTATCGATTTCTCAATACGACAAGAATATGGTAATCAAAATTGTTTGTTGACATAAATTGAATTAACCATAATCATCATGATAAAAGGCAGCAGCTCTTCTCCTTAGGATCTTCCTCTCTTGTTGAAAACCCTCTATTTCCATCCTCTTCCCAGCCTCTGTTCTTTCACATCAATCTCCTCTTTTATTTCCCTTTAATTTTTCCTTCCTTGAATCTTGCGATTTACCCATTTTGTTGCCCCTTTTCACGATGTTTTTCTATTGGGCACCAAATTAAATCTTTCACTGAGATCTTTTTGCTCCATCCTCTTGATTTTCATTTGTGTAATCCAGCTAACATCATCTACGTGACATTAAACAATTATTTTAGTGCTAATAATATCATATTCTTTGAAATATACATAAATTATTTAATTTTTTAATATAGATAATGTTATAGCAACTTATAGCAACTTATAGCAATTCATATAGATTCAACCTAAATAACTTAACATTCATTCTAATAAAGTAATTTTCAATATTAACCTAAAATAACTATTTTTCAAAAGTTATCATGAAGGAAGAGGAGCAGAACAAGAGAAAGGGATGTTCAAGGGGTGAACAGTTAGTTTTCTTTTTCTTATTTTCTCTTGCTCTGTAATTTTACCTTCTTATGTAATTTTTCTTCTTCCTTCATTGTCAATACAAACTTTGACCTTGACATGGTCATGGCCTGCAAATATCATGTTCTACCCACAAAACAAACCGATTATGTTCTAGGTGTTCAACTTAGCCGAAGATACCCAAATATAGGCGGTAAGTTGAAAGTGAAAATGTGTTCCAAATCAAACAAAATTTTAAGAGTCTCTTATATTATGATTGAGGAGCAACACCTTAAAATATCAAGTCAAAATGTGTTCAAAAAATTAAGTTATACAGAACAGAACCAAAGTTGTCCGATGAGCAAAGATTAAAGCTCTTGGCAATCACTTCTTTATAAGGAAAGGAGTCGCAACCTATGGCAAAAGGTTTGGCCACCTTCTACTAGTTTCCAACCCTCGAAAGAGGAAGAGAAGGATGGAAATGGGTACACTCAACAAGCAACCACAGACTTGAGATCAAGAAGGCTCAACTCCGCTCTGGTGGTGAACCACCGAGGCTTACCTTTCAGCTTTAACCTTCACAATTTTTCCTTCAGCAAAACAAGATTATTCTCATTCATTCAACAACTATTACAAGTACCAATAACCATGTATTTATAGAACTAATGGTGGCTGGAGTTGGTGATTCAAAATGGGGCTCAAAGAGTCATTGGATGCTCGGTCAAAACACATGGCCACTCACACTTGCTTGGATGGCCGAGATGTTGGTTGAATTTGTTGATCTGAAGCCAAGTCTTCATCCATGTGAACTTTAGTTAGGGTAACTCCAACATGATATCTTCAAAGTACAGCAACTAGATTGGCCAAAAGGGGCCCCCCCAAAATTTTGGCGCCCTTCGACTAAAGCTTCTCCTTGGCACACGCCGCAATTTCATGCATGCATCTTCAACTTTAGTTCAACCGATTCCAAGCCACTATCTATCCTAACATTCATCTAATCCTAATGCCTAATGATGCATGCATTTAATAAAATTAAAATAAGGTCAATGTTTGCCAACAAAATACAAAATATAGCTAAATGTTTGCCAAAACAAGTAAAGTAAATTATTTGGTGATAAAAGTGATTTCTAGGAATCCAAGTCTTTAAAGAGTCCTTCAAAGTTATTAATACTTGCAAAAGAATAAATCTTATTAGTGAATAGGTTCTATAATGCATGAGCCCTTGTTTGTGATCGAGTGATAGCCTTCTATAGCACATCATCCCCCCAAGTGATTGAAGGTTTTACCTCAAATTCTTTCATTTGGCCTCCTCGAAGTATTCCTCGTTGCCTTTGTATGGTGTGACATCTTGTACGTTAAAAATAGCCGAAACTCCATAGTCTCTCGGCAACTCTACCTTATAAGCATTATTGTTGATCCTCTCTAACACTTTGAATGGTCCATCGGCTCTATGCAAACAACTTGGATTTTTTTTTTGGATGGAAACCTCTATTTGCCTAGTTGTAACCAAACTAAATCTCCTTCATTAAAGATAACTTCCTTGCATCCTTTATTTGCTTGTTTGGCGTAGTCTTCATTTTTCTTTTCAATGGCTTTACGCACTGTTTCATGCATCTTCTTAATTTGTGTCGCCTTGTTAGCTCTTAAGGGGCATTATATCCTTAATTGGCAAAGGCACAAGATCTAAGGGTATGAAAGGGTTAAAACCATATGCAATCTCAAATGGTGTTTGTTGGGTGGTGGAATAGACACTTAGGTTGTGAAAAAATTCTAAGGCTAGTAAGAGGATATCCCAATCCGATAATTTCTTACCCACAACACTCATCAAAAGAGTACCTAGGGTCTTATTAACCATTTTGGTTTGTCCATCAGTTTGGGGATGAAAGGATGTACTAAAGCATAGCTTTTGTAGTGCCCCAGAAACCCACACGTTTCCCGGCTCGCTCACTACTACTACTCGTAACACCCGACTACATTCGTGAAAAATTTAAAACTTTTATCTCTTGACTTAAAACGTCATTTTGAAAACGTTTAAACTCGTTGCACTAGAACACTTTGTTTAAAAATCAATTTAAATAAAGCTCGAGTTTACCGAAACTTAAAAATTATTTTTGGTCCAACTCTATGGCACCAGTCGACACTTTGTTTATCTCTATTTTCATAGGTCAACCCTGCCGGTCGACGCCTCTCTGCTTGTCATGCTCATCGGTTGATACTTATATGCACAGGTCGACACCTTAACCCTCTCTGTTTTCATCGGTCGAAACTTGCGGCCGACACTCTAACCGGCCGACACTCTAACCATACTTACACTGATCAGTCGACACTTCCACATACAGGTCGATACTTTGTTGCTCTCTGTCCGCGCAGGTCGACCCTCGCAGTGGACACCCGCCGGGTTTCGTCGACTGCTAAGACTATTGGTCGACACTTCCTCTCCCCGGATTTCATAAAATTTGGCAATGTAACAGCTAAAAATCTAACCCCAAAAAGTCTGCAATTTAAGGAAAACGTACTTATATATACATCAAAATACTAGTGCACACTTTACCCGAATCACACGTGTCCTAGAACATACATATATATATAACCAAAGGACCCCTAATATTACTACACCTCCACGCCATGGTCGAGTCACCCCAACAAAATTGCCTACAACGTCACACAAACACGGATCACCAACTGTGACCCTAATCACGCTCACGTTCATAATACCCACCTGAAAGCTCGTCGTCACCTACACCACAGAACCCAAAACGTAAGCTTAATGCTTAGCAAGTCGGGAACAATGAACAAGAAAACAATTCATAAACTCAATCCCTAACACAAGTAGTTTCTATACTCTGTTTCGTTCTCGTTTTTATTAATCTTCCACTTTCTCGTCTGAATCAAGTAGGCACCCATCCTATCACCACTCAGGATGGCCACACCTTGACCCAGCGGAGTGAGATCGGAGGCACACGTCAAGTTCACATACGGGATTGCCATACAACGATCTCCTCCCAACATCGATCACGGAACCCTCTAGTGCCTTCTCAGTAGCACGTTAATGACGAGGCGTACCCACTCACGACATCTTACATATTTTCATCTGTGCATCTCTCGTAGAGACCCTCTCATAGTGCTACCACACAAGCACCATCACACGATGAGGTGACCCTGCTCGAGACCACGTTACATTTGTTCTTATCTTTTTATATTTCATTCTAGCATTTCATAAACATGCTAAAAACTTATTTTTCGTAGTTCAAAAATCATGATGCATGTCAACACATACGATCAACCAACAAACCAATAACGAACAAGCAATCAAACCTTACCGTTCTGTGGTGTAGGCCCGAAGGAAAAACACAAGCAATCCACTACTTACCAGAATTTTAGTAAACTTTTCAATCGCTTCCGTCACTTCAAATGCTCAACTCGTTAACCTAATATATGCATGGAATTAGCTTAGCAATCATCAAAATAAACCTAAATGATACCTATTTTCAATCAGACATAACTCTGTCATTTCTCATCAAATTTAAACGATCCATTATGTTCTGTAAACCTCTACATGTCTACTATCCAATACCTCACTCTATTTTGACATAACCAAACCGCGTAGTCTATCAGATTTTTACAAACTCAAAACTGGTTACCTGTAGTTCCAACTTCCGGTTTCCAACAAAACTGGTTTATCTTTCTACGTGATCAACTTATATCACGCTATATCATGTCTAAGCTTCCAAAATAACAAGAAAACACAGCAAGGAAAAAGGATTTTTCGGAACTCTAACCTAGGGTTTCATCAACTTCTCCAAAACCCTCCATAACCTGCTTAAAATGCACAAAATTCCAAAGGTTTTGCATAAATCACAAAACCTATCCAAAACTAACCTTTAATCTTGATCAAATGAAGAAACGGTGGGAGGGCAAGACCTCTTTGGCTGCTAATCGTGGGAAGGGAGAGGAGAATGAATGAGTTTTCTCATTTACCCCTCAATCTTACACATTTAAATTATAACTTAACCCTTATTCAATTATCACCATAAAAGTAAGGTTAATTATACAATCACCCACCCCATCAGCCATCATTTCCCACGTATCTCACTTATTTCCCATTTCTTTTTGCTATTATTTCTCACCACTACACTACACAATTTACCCCTAACCACCTAAATCTATTGTTTCCTCTCCACCATCCTCTTGCTCAATCAATTTCTTATCCTAATTCATGATCGTTCTTATGCCCTCTTAACACAATAAATTCCAAGGTTAAGCTCATGGGTGAGGCGAATTTTGGGTGTTACAGCTTTGTTTCTATTTTCTTCCATAGAGTGATCTAAAAAGCACTAAGGAATTTAGTGTCTCAATCCGACACTATTGAATGGAGTATAATACGATGCAGTCGGACAATCTCTCTAAAGAATAAATTAGCTATGTAAATGGAGCCATCAGTTTTGGCACAAACAATAAAATGCGTCATTTTTTAAAACATATCTACGACAACCAAAAGGAATCCTTACTTCTTGCGGTTTATGGCAATCTTAATATGACTAGGAAAGGGTAAAGTTAGGTATAATCCTTGTAGTGAGACTCGACTTTTAGATTTCTTGCATATCACATATTTCTCTACCATTCGGTGTACATTTCTCATTATGTGGGGCCAGTAGAAATGCTCTTTAAGCATATCGAGGCTTTTCTTTTCCCCGAAATGACTAGCTAATCCTCCACTATGGCCTTCCTTTACAAGGCCCTTTCTTAAACTTCCATAAGGGATACATAACGTATTTTTCTTCATAAGATAACCATCATTGATATGGTACTCTCCTTCAGCTTTACTAAGGCACTTGATAAAGAGGGATCCAAAATCAAGATCAGTCTCATAACTCTCCTTGATCCACTCAAATCAAAAAAATCTAGTTCCTAACTCAATTTTCCTAGAGAGAGCATCAGCTATAACATTGTTTTCTCTCTTTAAGTATTTAAGGGTATAGGGGAATCCCTCTAGAAGTTTCTACTCATTTGATATGTCTCTTGTTCAACTTGTGTTGGCTCTTGATATGCCTTAAACCTTGACGGTCGATGTTGATAACAAACTTCTTTGACAAATGGTAATGTTGTCATTGTTCTAAGGCTCTAATAACGACATAAAACTCTGTCGTAAGTAGAGTAATTAAGAGCTGCTCCTTTGAGCTTTTCACTAAAATAGGCAATCGGTTTGCTATCTTCGATAAGCACAGCTTCAATGCCTATCCCTGAGGCATCACTCTTAATCTCAAATACCTTGCTAAAGTCCGGTAAAGCAAGCACTGCGGAATGACATAATTTTTTCTTAATCAACTCAAAGCTCCTTTGGCATTCAAGGGTCCATTTAAAGTATTTACCCTTCTTTGTATAGTCAGTGATTGGGGCAACTATTGAGCTGAAATCTTTAATAAACCTCCTATAAAATGAGGCTAATCCATGAAAGCTTCGAACCTCAGATATATCGTTAGGTGTTGGTCAATCCTTAATGGCCTTGATCTTATCCTCATCTACTTCCATGTCATTCTTTGATATTATAAACACTAAAAAGTAAACATTGTCTTATACAAATGAGCACTTAATAACTTGGCTTGCCTAAGGGTCTGGAACAGTATGCTAAGGTGGGATAGATGTTGGATCGTCTATGTTGTACACCAATATGTCATCAAAATAGACAACTATAAACTTGCTTAAGTATTCTTTAAGTATATGGTACATAAGATGCATGAATGTGCTAGGGGCATTTGATAGCCCTAATCACATAACCATCCATTCAAACAGCCCATACTTGGTCTTAAAGGTCATCTTACATTGATCTCTTTCTTTCATCCTTATTTGGTGGTAACCACTCTTAAGGTCCACCTTTGAAAAAATGGAGGCTCTATTAAATTCATCCAACGTGTCCTCGAGCCTAGGTATGGGAAATCTATACTTCACAATTATTTGGTTTATGGCTCGGCTTTCAACACACATTTTCATAGTCTCATCCTTCTTTAGAACTAATAATGAGCCCACGACACACGGGCTCATTGACTCTCTAATATAGCCCTTGTCCAACAACTCATGCACTTGATCTTGAAGTTTCTTTGTTTCTTTCATTCTATAAGCTAGTCTATTGGGTACCATAGCCCCGAGTTGTAAATCAATTTGGTGTTCAATACCTCTAAGAGGAAGTAGTCCTTGAGGTAATTCTTTAAGAAAGATGTCCTAGAACTTATGGAGTAGATCCTTAAAAGGGTTACAAATAACTCATAATTCCATGATCCTATCTTTAAACAATATCATTATCAAGGAGTCTCTTCTTAAAACTGATGCCTCTAATTCTTTCCTGGTCATGAAGAGACTTGTCTTGTTCTTCTCTTCCTTCCTAATGATATCATCTTTTGCTATTTGCTCGAGTGTAAGAGGTGCTAACTTAAAAGTTTTACCTCCAAACTTAAGGGAGTAATAGTTGATGAATCCATCGTGGTTGACCTTACAATGACTTACACTCACCGACACTACATCATAAATGACTGAATCCTTGTACTTGCCAAATGCAAACTCTACAGTCAGTTGTTTGGTCACCTTGACATCATCTCTATCATCCAACCATTTTAGTTTATAAGGGTGGGGGTCTAGACTAGTTTCTAACCCTAGCTTGCTAACCATTTCCTGAAGGCTATATTAGTGCAACTACCTCCTCAATGATCATTGAATATAGCTTGTCCTTGACCATGCATCTATTATAGAAGATGTTCTCTCATTGGCAATCTTCTTCAGAAGTCTTAGAAATGAGGGCTCGTCTCCTGACCATGAGTAAAGATCCATTAGGAGTGTGAACAACTTCATCTTCATAATCATTCTTCTCTTCACTTACTTCTTCTTCTTCCTCCTCTTCTTCTTCTTGTTTGTCGTCACTTACATGCTCTCCAGTGTCCTCTTGGATAAAATCATGACACATCAGTTAGGGCATTGGGCCATAAAATTACCAATACTATGGCATTTGTAGCACTTCATTTCATTTGCTCCTTATCCACTAGTATTATCTCTTACAGCTCGACTACTTGATTCTTTGGGAACTATAGTCTTACTGTTTGATTCTTTAGGTGACCAGTTACGCTGAAGAAGCTTCTTCCCTTCAACCTTAGTAAAGGTCTTGTTAGGTTCAGATGACTTTGGGGTAAGCTTGGAGATAATCTTAAAGGTAAAATCGATCTTTCTCTTCCTCTTGATCTGTCACTCAACTTTTAAAGACATTTGAACTACAGTGTCTAGAGACTCTAGAGGTTGCAACTCTACTACGTCAGAAATGTCTCGATTCAGGCCACGTACAAATCTGCCTATAACTTGTTCCTCAAGTTCTTCCATGTCACCACATATCCTAAGGGTTTTAAACTCTGTGAGGTACTTCTCGACTTATTGAAACCCTTGTCTTAGGTTGTACATTTAGAGGAATAGGTCATGTTTGTACTAACTAGGTTCAAATTTCTTCTTCATGAGAGCTCATGTTAATAGGGTCATCTCATATTCTTTATCTCTAGGACTTAACGCTAGTCTACCAAAGTGTAGTGTATCGAGATAGTTCGACTAAAACTAGTTGAATCTTCACTTTGTCAAAATATTCATAGTAGTCAAAGACCTTTTCAACTTTATAACACGGTAGTACTTAGAGAAGGGACTGTGTTTACCCACAAACCGTGATGGAGAAGAAATGAAAGGTGTGAATGTGTGTGTCGAGGGTGAACAAAATATTGTAATGGAACAAATGCGTGAAATGGAAGATGCGCAAAATGGAAAAACCCTAGGTGGACCCAAGAGATATCTTATGTGATACTCATGGGTACATGTAGTCCCTTGGAAAGGCAACCACAGTCGGGAGCTGATTTTTTGTCCTCAACCTTTTAGACTCTCAACAGAGAGGAAGGGAATAGTAAGAGTTCACCAAGCAACCTTGAGTTTGGGGAACAATGGAGGCACACTCTTCACGATTCAAGAATCGTGGCTTACCTTTTCAGTAATTTCCAAATCACTTGGAAGGAAAATAGACTTTTCTATTAATTTCGCAAAAGTTCTTTACACCCACTAATAGTAATGCTTAAATAAAACCCTAAAGTGGCTAGCTAAGGTTTTCGAATTCAAATTAGAGGAAGGAGAGCCGTTGATGAAGAAACACAAGGTGGGCGGTCAAGATGAGGCCACTTGCGCATGCCATCAACGATGGTGGTGCAATCCGCACCTTCCTTGATCTTCGATGCTCCATTTACCATGTCATCAATTCGTGTGGTGCCCTTGCATGAGCCTAGTCCTTAGTACTGGGTGTCCCTTTGAACTGGTTCTTGATTAGAGTGATTTTTTGGGTGAATCGAACCATGAAGTTCAAACCAAAATCAAGCAACCAACACACATCTAATCCTAACCACACAATCTAGTCCTAGATGCCTAAAGATGCATGAGTTAATAAGTTTAATACAAGAAGGCTAATGTTTGCAAAGAGAAAACAAAAAACAAAAAAAAAGTAAGTAAATGGTTACAAGATTTTTGGGCCAGGAAGATAAATTTCCATTGGGCCTTGAGTTAAATCCATCCGTGCACCCCAAGCCAAAATGTGTAGAGGTTGATTCATGTCTATGACGCTTGCTTTCTACTTGGAATCTTCTAGTAGATCAATATCTGTAAAAGAAACAAAGTCATTAGTGAGTAGATTAAGTAAAGTAAATACTTTTGTTTGTGAACGTGTGATAGGCCTCCTGGGCATGTCACTTTATCCAGCCAATCTAGGAATGTGTCTGCATCACACGTTCCATTGAATAAAGGGACATGCAACCAAACATTCTTACGGTCATCTAAGTCCTTTCAATGATTTTAGTGCGGGCGAAAGTTTTCTTCTTCATCTAACATCCATTCATCTTCATCATAACAATCATAATTGTAGAACTTTCTTCTAAGTGACACGCTTTGCACCTGCAAAAACTCATGTTAAAACCTACAAACCCGAAGGTGGGCTCTATGAAGGTCTCACCCGAGAACAGCAAAAAAACACTTGAACAAAGTGAGTCAAATGAAGTCCATTTTAAACGAAAGTTGGCATGATCATTATCTTATATGTGAAGCTTAAAACCTTGAAAAAGAAGGAGAAGATAAGCAATGAAATGGAACTTATGGATGAACAACCCACGACTTACCGAAGAAGCCACTATAGTGCTCTCGGTATGGACTTCTTTCCAAGGAAAGATTCCTAAGCATTGGGGTTAGGTTTGCAACCGCTTTCTTCTTAGTTCACGCTCTAGAAGGAGTGGAGAGAAAGCTAGGATGAGAGCTCACCATTAAACCTTGGACTTGTGAGCAATGGAGGTTATAACTCCCTCGGTTTCTATAACCGAGACTCTTACCTTTGAAGCTTCAGCTTCTTGAGGTTTTCCTTAAAGGAAAAGTAGCTAATCTCATTTGATCAACAACCATTTACACACACTAATATCCATGCATTTACAGACCTAAATGGCTGTGGACTTGGTGTTCAAAAATGGCTCAAAGAACCATTGGAAAGGAAAGCATGGGCGGCCACGATGAAAAACTGAGTGAGTGACTGAGATCTCCTCTTCAAGTTTTCAGCAAATGTCTTGATAAAGTCATGTCATCAATACTTGGAACTCTTCCCTGGTGTCTCTCCTAATGCTAAGTAAGCTTAGTCACATGTTGGAGTGGTCTCCTTCTCCCTTTTGAAATCGACCAAGCACAAGTGGTCCCTCCCTTAGAGAGTGATGTTTCCCTTTGCAAGCTCTCTCATTATACTATGAAAAATCTGAACAAGAAGCTTACTTGCCATGTCACCATTCTATGACACGCCTCCTTGAAGTCTTCCAAGTGGCCAAACCATCATTCTATGCTTTGGATAAGGTGGCAATGCCATGTGGCACGGTTTGGTGCCTTTAGTTCTTCCTTGGTGTGTCTGAGCATGTATTAGGTTTTTGAGTTATTTTTGCACAACCAATCCAAGCCACCATCTAATCCTAACCATACAATTTAATCTTAACCATTCAATCTAATGCATGCATGCAACTATAAGGTTAATGTTTGCCAATTACAAAAAAGCAAGAATTTGCCAACAAAAATACATAAATTGATTACACAGTTTTGACCAAGGGAAGACAAATTTCCTCTTGATTGGTTATGGTTCGTGCTTTCTAAGTGATGATGGGCATAGGTTGAGATTTGTCTTGATCATTAGGCTCTCAATCCAATCCTTCAAATAAGCCTTCACCGACGAAAGAAATGAGTTTGTTTTTAATTAAATTAGGTAAAGCTTGAGCCTTTGTTTGGTATTGTGTAATGGGCCTCCGAGACATATCATATGATTTTCAACTCTCTTCATCCATAGAAGGTTCTCAATTTGGATATCTTCTCCTAAGGTTCTCGGATCTCCTAGAGTTTTTGGGTCTCATTCTTGGAGTAGTTTCTCTACAGGGTTTCCTAGAGTTGTTATTGTTAACGCTCTCCATAATATGTCTCATGCTAAGGGTTAAATCCTTAAGTTGTTGAGCTAAGTTACTAACTTCTCCACTAAGGCCATTAAGTTGACATTGCATACTTGATTCTCCTTGGTGAGTTTGGTTTTCGGTTTGGGGCATGTCCTTGCCTAGGTTTGGTTCTTGGTTTAAATCTTGACTCGGCTAACAAATGAGCCCACTTTTATTCTTCTTTTTCTAACCGACGTTTTAAGAAAGATTTAATTAGGTTATGTGTTTCTAATCCTAGTGTAATGACCCAAAATTTTCCCAGGTTATTTTAGAGTCTCGCATGAGTTCTGCAAGAGATTTTAACAGACAAATTAATTAGAGGAAAAGTTAGGCGTGAACTCCGACGAAAATTTCTGAATTTTGGAGATGAAAGGACGTGAATTCTACGGATTCTTCAAGAGATTAACACGTGAGGGCAATTTGGTAATTTAGTTAACAAAATAATAAAATAAATAAATAATAATAATGATAAAAGAACAAGAGTGGCTTCAGCAGAAGCCACTCTCGTTCTTTCCCCTCGGCAAAAAAGAAGAGTAAAACCCCTCTCCTCTCCCGTGCACGCCTCGTCTCCCTCGTCGCCGACGATTGAAGCTCGTTGCTCCCAATTTTTCCTCCTCCCATCCATGTGCAGAACACAGTCCCTCTTTCTCTTCAGTAATCCTTTCCTCTCCTCCCCTCTGTTTACCGATAAGCTAGGATTGTGTTTTGGGTTTCATTTTCTGAGGGTTTATGCTAGAATTTGGAGCGGTTGATGGGTCGAATTAACGGTTTGGAGTGGGTGAGGTGAGGGAGTTCTGAAAATTGAGGAATAGTCAAGAGAATGTACCGTTCAATTCGGGTTTTCTGAATTTAAAGTCTCCAACAATAGTTAGATTATGCTTAATAGGTAGAATGTGATGGATTGTTGAGGAATTGAGTGAGTTTGTTGAGAAACCGAGAATGGGAATTTTGGGCAAGAAAACCCAATTTTGTTTTTGGGGATTTTAGCTTAGCCACGGTTAGTGGTTTAAATTCTCTTTTGGGTATGTTAAGCTAGATTATTAGTGGAGCGTTTAGCCCCTAGAATCAAGTGATTCCGATATTCGACGCAAAAGTTATGCGTGTCTGAATCTTAGTTCAGTTTTTGGCCGAACCAAATTAGTGACCTGTTTCAGTTTGGTTTTATGGATTTAGCTAGAAACCATGATTTTAGCATGAATAGTAAATCTTAAGGTGAATGTTGACGAGTGAATGTTTATGTTTTAGGTCGAACCCAGGATTTATAGAAACGAGCACCTCGGAAAGCTAAGGACGCCAGGTAAGTAGTATTTGCATGTGCATTGCCTTTACGAGCCTACACTATGGGACGGTAGGGTGGTGTATTTTGCATGTTTTTGTTCAATCATGCATGATGTTTTGAAAAGCGTAACGAAAATGAATTTAAAAATGGTTTTGTGTAAGAACATGAAAAGTGACGCATGGCGGTGAGAATGATGTGTGTGTAGGCAGCTTTGGCTCTATTGCTGGAGGAATTTGAATGGTGGCGATGTGCCAAGGGGTGGTGTGGCATATGCGTCCAGCCTCACCTTGGAACGGCTGCTGTGCTGTGTGTGTGGTGGTGGGCAACTCTGGCCCCGTTGCTAGAAGAACTAGGATGGTGGCGACGTGACACGGAGTAGTGTGGCGAGTGCGTCCACCTCTCCCTGGAATGATTGTGGTGTGTGGAATGACGCGTGTGTACGATTTGAGAGCCTCATTGCTGGAAGAACCGGGACGATGGCGACGTGCCTGGATGTGAGGTGGCGAGAGAGTCCAGCCTCACCATGGTGCTGATGCACAACGCAGCAGAGGTTATGACAACACGAGCGAGGATGTAGAGACTGCATGTGATAGGATTGCATTGTCAGTTTTACATTTCATATTGCACTACTTACTGAGTGTTAGGATTATGTTGTGTGTTCTATCGTGTAGGTGCAGAGATTCCTGCTGGTGAGTTACGAGAGTCCAGGCAGGACGAGTAGGCTGTTGGCGGCGTTCTACCATGTGCCTGCAGGTGAAGTTCGTCAGGGCGACCCAAGCCGTAGAGCGAGGTTGGTTGGTAGGTTTTGAGGGTTTTTTTTGTGGAGTCCATGTCAGGTGTATAGATTTTAAGGTATATGTGGGTTTGAATGTTAATAGTCAGGATTGATATATAGATGTATGTTGAAACTATTTAGGAGATTTTGATTGAACAATCCAGGTTTTAAATTGCGGGAGTTTTCATCGTTCCTTTTCTTTTGAACTGGTGTTTTCTTTAGGCTACTGGTGCAAGGTGTCGACCGGTATGCGTAAGTGTCGACCGAACTAAGCAAATGTCAACCGCGAGGGTCGACCTACGGGGACAGAGAGAAATAAAGTGTCGACCGGTGTCTTTAGATGTCGACTGGTTAGTGTAAAAATAGTGAGAGTGTCGACCGTGGGGTTCGACCTGTGCGGGCAGAAAGAAATAATGTAACAGCCTGTATTTTCGCGGTACCGATTTTCAGGTTGTCAGGGCAATAATTGGCAGGATTCGGGTCAGAATGAAGAGTGAAAAATTTGTAAAGTTAGCTGGGTGATTATTTCGAGACTAATGGTGGGGAGAAAATTGTAATAATCCAACCGGAAACGGATTGAATAGCCATTAATTTAAAATATTAAAGTGTGAGGGCAAAAAAATAATTAGTTTATTATTATTATTATTATTTTATTAAAAAATAAAATAAAATAAGTAACAGAGAGGGGGAAGATAGTGAATCTCCCCCTCCTCTCTATTTCTTTCGCCCCCCAGCCGCGTGAAGGAAGCGAGAACCGGGAGAAGACCCTCTCGCGGCAAACCCTCTTTCCGACGACGTTCAACCAACGCCAACCTCCGTTTTCTACTCTATTTCAACGGTAAGGTAGATTTTAGTGATTTATGGTTTAGTTTTGGTTAATGGAAGAGTGTGGGGAGGGATTTGATGGATAGCAAATTAGGGTTTTACGGTTACAATGTTCATTGGGTTTACTATTGATTGTTGTGGGTTATAGAAGATAAATGCGATAGATGGGTGAGGAAGTGAGCGAATTTGAGAGAGAAACCAAGAATGTAGAAATTTTAAGCCCTAGAACGGAACTACTTTTGAATTTTCGGCCTAGCTACGGACGTTCATTTTAGAAACCCTTTTTGCTATGTTAAACTAGGTTATGATTGGAGCATTTGGCCACTGGAATCGAATGATTCCGATAACCGATGCAAAAGTTATGTTCGTCGGAAGTTACAATGCTTTTGGAGCCGAGATAGGTTAATGAGTGATTTTGGTGAGTTCGTGAAGTGTTGTGCTAGTGTGATGATTTTAGTGCGTAAGTAGCGTAGTAGGATGAGTTTTGACGGAAAAATGGTTTTGTTATAGGTTGAGCCGATTTTGGTGAAACGAGCACCACAGAAAGCTAGAACGCCAGGTAAGTAGTGTATGCATGTGCATTGCCCTTACGGGCCTACACCATGGGACGGTAGGGTGGTATTGTGTGGTTTGCATGTTTGTTCAGTCATGCATCATGTTTTAAAAAGTAAACGAAAATGGTTTTGAGCATTGTTTTGAGTAAGTGATAGTGAGACACGTGGCGGTGATACCGCGGATCCTACTCGAAGAGTGGGCCGGTGCTTAACTAACTGTGGATTCCGCTCGAGGAGTGCGGCGGTTGGGCTGTCACGTGGCGTGTATGTGTTGACGGTGAGGATGATGGGTAGTGGTGCCGCCGATCCTGGTCGGGGAGTGGGGCGGTGCTTCACCAGTCGCGGATTCTGCTCTGGGAGTGGGTCGGTGCCTCACCATTCGCAAATTCTGCTCGAGGAGTGGGCCGACTGGGTTGTTGTGAAATGATGGACGGTGGCGCCGGGGATCCTGCTCAGGGAGTGGGCCAGTGCTTCAGCAGTCGGGAATTCCGCTTAGGGAGTGGGCCAGTTGGGCCGTCGCGAGGCATAGTTGTGTGGCTTGTAGGCCTCGTTACTGGGGAGTCCGGGAAGATGGCGACCTGTCAGGGTGTAGCGTGACACGAGCTTCACCCTTATCCTGGCTTGGCTGCACAACGCGTCTCGAAATGGTGACAAAATGAGCTTGAGTGTAGAGACTGCATGTGATAGGATTGCATTGTCGGTTTTATGTTTCATATTGCACTACTTACTGACCATTAGACTTATGTTGTGTGTTCCGTGGTGTAAATGCAGAGATTCCAGCAGGTGAGTTGCAAGAGCCTAGAAAGGATGAGTAGGTGGTTGGCGGCGTGCTACCATGTGCCAGCAGGTGGAGTTTGTCATGGCGGCCCGACCCGTGGAGTGAAGCCGGGAGGTAGGTTTTTAGGAGTTGTGTTTTGAGAGGTATATGTCGAGTGTATAGATTTTGAGGCATAGATGAATGTGGATGTTAATAGTCGGGAGTGATGAATAGGTGCATTTTTAAACTATTTGAAAGAGTTTGATTGAATGATTCGGGTTTTAAATTGGTGGTTTTAATCATGGAAGTTTTTGTGTCCGCTTTCTTTTGAACTGATGTTATTTTTAGGCTGCTGGTGCAAGGTGTCGACCAAAGTCCATAGGTGTCGACCGGTCAATGTAAATTGGAAGGTAAGTGTTGACCGCGGGGTTCGACCTGTGCGGGCAAAAAGAAATGAGGTGTCAATCGGCGACCGTGGGTGTCGACCGGTTAGTGTTAAATTAGTGATAGTGCCGACCGCAGGGTTTGACCTGCGCGAGCAGAGAGGATCAAGGTGTCGACCTATTAAAGCAGGTGTCGACCGCTCTGAGATGAGTGTAGAAGTGTCGACTGACGAAAAGACTCAGGAGAAACGTAGTGTCGACCGGCATTTACCAGTGTTGACTGATGAAAAACCCGAGACAACCCAAGTGTCGACCGGCGCTTGCAGGTGTCGACCTGTTTCTTTATTTTCACGTTTTAAAAGGCGAAGTTATTTAAACCGATTTTAAATGAGTTTTCGCTATGGCTTTCATATATATATTTCGTTTGGAAGTCAGTTTGAGTCAAAAAACCAAAAGTTTTAAATTTTATACGAATTCTGTCGAGGTTAGAAGCGAGTGTACGGTTGACGATCCGGGTCCGGGGACGACTCGAGGCATTACAGATGTGGAGTCGGAGTAGTGAACGAACCAGAAACGGCTAGGTTTTGGGGGCGTTACAAATAAAGTTTCGATCGGTGCCTTTAGGTGTTGACCAGTTAGTGTAAAATGGTGAGAGTGTCGACCGCGGGGTTCGACCTGTGCGGGCATAGAGAAATAAAATGTCAACCGATGAAGACAGGTGTCGACCGCTTTATGTGATTAACGTAGAAGTGTCGACCACAAGGTTCGACCGGTGTGGACAGAGAGTATTATGG
>JAJTVC010003790.1:0-10349 GCA_022433055.1 Begonia peltatifolia | reverse complement strand
GACGCACTGTCGGAGGGTGTGACCCTCTGCAATCGGGAAATCGGACACACTGTCAAAGGGTCACCACCCTCCGCTCTATGACAAATAAAGAGATCAGATGCACCCTTTGAAGGTGGTGACGGTCCGCTTGGTGAAATTCACATAGATCGAACGCACTGTTTGAGGGTGATGACTGTCCTCTCTATGAAACTTTCGAATTTCACACATTAACTACCTAAAAATAAAAATAAACTATTTATAATCGATAATGTAACATAACCTTAGTAAATTTTGATAGATTTTCTGCAAAAAAAATGTCGAGGGGTCGAGAGGAAATCGTGAGCTGCCGATAATTTTTCGCAAAAAATGAGTTTAGGGTTCTGATATAATCGACAGAACGGACGCACTCTTAGAGGGTTATTACCGTCCTCTATAACCATAATTTGTAGAACGGACGGACGGTGCTGTAGAGAATCCGTCCGTTATATAACGGACGGACTGTGTTTTTAACAGTGCGTCCGTTAGACGGTAAAATTTTAGAACGGACGTACTGTGTTTTCAATAATGCGTCTGTTCTATGAAAAAATTTAACAACAGACACACTGTGTTGTCAACAGTCCGTCCGTTCGACGATAAAATTTGATAACGGATAAAGATAGTACGTCCGTCAAATTTTATTTTGTTAGTATTTCAATATGTTAAGATTTTAGTTGTTAAAATTTATATTTTAGGATTTCATAATTTGGATCCACTAATTTAAATTTCATAATGATAATTTTTTAAATTAGTATATTTACTTCTTTGTAATCATTAAATATTTAATCAATTATTTTTAATTGAAATATATTAAAACAACAAATAAATAACGTAAGCTAGATTCAATCATCAAACGAAAACACGAGTAGAAATCGAACAACTTGGGAAGGAAGAAACTCTCTCGCTCTGATGGGTCAGAACCAGGGATCACCAGGCGGGGTTAATCGACATGGCGACCGGAAGCAAGACGATCCCAACAAAAAGGACAAGAAATTCCAACCACCGGCTCCCCCCTCACGAGTTGGCCGGAAGCAGCGCAAGCAGAAGGGTACCGACACCGCTGCTCGACTTCCGGTCGTCACTCCCCATACAAAATGCAAGCTTCGCCTGCTCAAGCTCGAGCGCGTCAAGGACTACTTGCTTATGGAGGAAGAGTTCGTAGCGAATCAGGAGCGCCTCAAGCCCCAGGAGGAGAAGAACGAAGAGGATCGCTCTAAGGTTGATGATCTCCGTGGCTCTCCCATGAGTGTCGGAAACTTGGAGGAGTTAATTGACGAGAATCATGCCATAGTTTCATCGTCGGTTGGGCCAGAATACTACGTGGGGATCTTGTCTTTTGTGGATAAGGATCAGCTGGAGCCTGGATGTGCTATTCTAATGCACAATAAGGTAAAACATGTGTTTGATTGGGTGAATTAATTGCAGAATATGGAAATTAGTATTCTTTGTGTAATTTGCTTTTGTAGTTGTCATTTAGTTTCCGTTTTGCGATACTGGAAGATGAATGCATAATGATAAATTTCCAGTTTGTGTTACTGTAATATGGTTTTTAAATGCATAATGATAGAATGTTTATTTTCATTCAGTTGAATATGTTTTCCTAACCATGCATTTCTCTGCTTTTTCACTGGGGAGTTTATTATGCATGTCCTTGAAAATTCAGGAATTTAGCTATGTCTCATCTCCATTTAACAAAATTAAGTTAATAGTTGCTTTCATAAAAGACGAGTTAATAATTTTCGGATTGTTGATGTATGTCTATCATTTCTAATTCTACTTTTTGCATGCTCTGCCGGATTGTTCATAAGGATGAAAATTATAGGATATCTCATTTGTTGCTTTAGAAAATCTGAAGTTTTTTTTTTTGTACTTTCTTTTAGGTTCTTTAAGGATGAAAATTATAGGATATCTCATTTTTTGCTTTAGAAAATCTGAAGTATGTTTTTTTGTACTTTCTTTTAGGTTCTTTCGGTTGTGGGGCTTCTTCAAGATGAGGTTGATCCAATGGTATCTGTGATGAAAGTGGAGAAGGCTCCTCTAGAATCCTACGCTGACATAGGTGGCTTAGATGCTCAGATACAGGAAATTAAGGAGGCAGTGGAGCTTCCTTTGACTCATCCTGAACTGTATGAAGATATAGGCATCAAACCCCCTAAAGGAGTTATACTTTATGGGGAGCCGGGAACTGGAAAAACCTTGCTTGCTAAGGTACCTGTTCCTGTTTATCCCCTTTCTTGTATTTATTCTTGTCATGTTCTTCTTCCTTGGCTTTCTGTGCTTGTTATTAGAGCTTCTTGTGAATTTCAATTTAGTCGGTGGTTTTCCAATGTTGGCTTTAAATGGTACCTAAATGACTTGGATGATGCATGGTGAACTTAAATATAGACTCCACTTCCTTACAAGGAAGGGTTTCTTTTAACCTCACTACCTTCAAGTTTTCTTTGTCAATATAATAGTCTCAATTTAACATGCACATATAAAATATGACAGGATGATGACGTTCAATGAATGAGTGTTTTTATTAAACATCCATGTATTGAGAGTAGTTTGAAGTTTGGGAGCTTGACTCTCTACCTGCAATTCAACTAGAGACATACTTAATGAAAATATGTTTGGAGAAGGGGTTACTTTCTTTTTTCTTAAATCATTTAAATAGATGACTGGTAAAATCCAATTTAAAATTTAGTGTAAAGATTTGTTTTATCTGTTATTTAAAAAGTAAAATGATGATTCAATGTGTAATTTTTCCGTTCAATTCGGTGGTTATTTTGAAGAATGAGGGGTAAAATTTTTTAAGTTTATAAAAATGTCATCATACTTTTTAAGAAACTTTGTTACAAAGGAAAATGATGAATGACCTGACTGTAGCATATCTACTTGCTATAAATATTATCACAGAATCGTCTTTTTCAATAAATTATTATTTCTATTTAAAGTTGTTTGTTGCAGACCGGTCAAAAAGTCCCAGTTCATGTTAACTATCAGTAAAGTTTGGCATACTCTTTGTAGATCTTTAAATTATTTATTTATTTATTTTGTTGAATATATTGAGGCATTTGATTTTAATGATTGATTTATTTGAACCATGTTATGAAAAAATTGGATTAGATCATTTCGAATTATTTTCGAATTGTTCTCAATCATGTCAATCCTAGACTATCTCAACCTCTGCATCAAATTAGTTGTACTCACTGAGGCATCATTTGTATCTTCCTAACATTATCTCATTTTTAATGAAGAAATAGTCCAACCTATGTTTAAACTATTTTTCGATTTGTACTGAAGTACCGTCTCAAGTTGGTTGTTTTCATTTCAGGCAGTAGCTAACTCAACTTCTGCTACTTTCTTGCGAGTGGTTGGAAGTGAATTGATCCAAAAATATTTGGGAGATGGACCAAAATTGGTCAGGGAGCTCTTTAGAGTGGCAGATGATCTGTCACCATCAATCGTCTTCATCGATGAGATTGATGCAGTTGGGACAAAAAGGTTCATGTTTGTTTTCGAAGTTTCAGAGTGGTGTTCTTAATTACAACTTAGGAACAACAATGCTAAGTCTCATCCGATGAATTTATTTTCCAGGTACGAAGCACACTCTGGGGGTGAGCGTGAAATTCAGAGGACTATGCTGGAATTATTAAACCAGCTCGATGGGTTTGACTCGAGAGGAGATGTTAAAGTTATTCTTGCAACAAACAGAATCGAAAGTCTTGATCCTGCCCTGCTCCGCCCTGGAAGGATAGACCGGAAGATCGAATTTCCTCTACCAGATATAAAAACCAGGAGGCGAATTTTTCAGGTACTTTTGTGAACTTATATGTTTGTAGCAATCTGTTTCTTCTTCACTGTTTTGCTGTTTACTTAGATTTACCATTAATATGGAAAATCTCTTTGGGAAAGCAGATTCACACATCAAGAATGACCTTAGCTGATGATGTCAACTTAGAAGAGTTTGTAATGACCAAGGATGAATTTTCTGGGGCTGATATCAAAGCAATTTGTACAGAAGCTGGCTTGCTTGCGCTAAGAGAACGACGAATGAAGGTAACACGTCTTTGAACTCGAGAACGAATTAACAATTCTCAGCTCGTTAGGAGTTTAATAGCATAGCTCTTTGGATGGATCCATTCTCTTGGTAATATAATATAAATTACTGAAATTATTGTTGAAAAATTATAGTAGTCTGTTCCCTTTACTTCTTTTGATCTATCTTCTTTGTTGGTTGCTGGCCTTTAAGAACACAAGTATGAAATTTGTTGTCTTTTTTATCCAATCTTGAAGCAAAAAAAGTTCGGTATTGTTTCGTTCAACTGGTTAACTCGTTCATAATTATGATTCAGGTGACGCATGTGGACTTCAAGAAAGCGAAAGAGAAGGTAATGTTCAAAAAGAAAGAGGGTGTTCCAGAAGGCCTGTATATGTAGAATCCGCCTGTTTATTTGAGGAAGAAACAATGCAGTTCGTCGGATCTCAGTATGGAATCTATTCAACATATACAACGTCGATAATATATTCGAAAGAGATCCATCTGGTTTAGTTTATGTCTGATACGTAATGATAATAGGCTTTTCAAGTTGATCATCACAATTCCATGTTGTAAAACTGAGATGTTCGGATGGAAACGCCATTATAAGGCAGAAATGAAAAGAACAGATGTTTCTTCTGCAGAACAGAAAAGGGTTCTGAGATTTAGAACATTTTTAACGCCATTATTTACCAATTAACTAGTGTTATTGTGTTAATTAATGATTGCAATATCAGGAGACAAGAATTAGAAAATAAAAGTAGAGGTAAACATAGTCAAATTCTTATTAAAAAGGCTATGGCATGGTAACTATAAAAGGCTATCAGCATAATGGCGAGAAAAGAGATGGTTAGAATTTGCTTCTCAAAGATGATCCATAAAGCAGTGTTTTTAAATGCATAAATAAACTAACGTCATCTAAGATAATCATTTTTATCAAAAATTCTGGAGTAGTTATTATTGTAACTGTGGGTAGACTATCAATTTTCCTCCAAGTAAGTTTAAAGATCAAAGTTGATTATTTATTGTATAAATTTCGTAAAATTTTTTTACATATTTTAATATGATTTATTAAACTTGAAATCTTATTTTTCGTCGAGTTTGTAGCATATAGTTGTCCGCAATAATAAAATTTACCTGAATTAATGTTGGATATCCTACTGTAGGAATCCGTACAACAGACTTAGTTTTTTTCTAATCCACCTTCTAATTTTTAGTAGGCTATCCATCATTGCATAATCCATAGTGAAGAAAAACATTTTCAGCAATAATTGTTTAACAATCAGCATCACAGTACAATATATAAAGTTAAATTTATCAACTTAAATAGTAAATTGTAACAAAAGTACAAAGCACAGTTATTTTAGAAAGAAATAACAAAAATATCTAACATCAATACACAAATGCACAATTATTGGACGTGATAGACTAACAATAAAGATTAAGATTTACATATTATAATTTGTTTTGATTGAGCAAAAAGATTTATAATTTTTGAATAATTAACGTAATCTTTCTCGAAAAAACCTTATAAATAATTAAGATAATCTTCTCCTAAAACAACTAACAAAGACAGCAACATACCAAAGGCAAAAAAGCATAGAAACATACTTGAAAAATGGACACTTTCACATTTCGATTAATTACACACAATTAAACAATTTTTCTCAGAATTCAGGTCACACAAACTAATTTCGATAAACTACATAAATTTAAGCAAATCTCCATCAAAGTTCAACTATAGTTTTGATAAATTATACAAATCTCTTTTAAGTTGTGTGAAATTCAAAGTCTAAATACTAAAAGAAAATAGATTTATACCTGTTCAAATTATAGTAACAGTGAAGTGACAATGATTGTCGACTGGAGGGACGAGTGTCGCTAGTGAGTGTGTGACACAATTGGGAGAGAGTGTCGAGAGTCGATAGTCGGAAATCGAGAGAGAGAGAGAGAGAGTTAAGACTCAGGAGACAACTGAGTCGCGACATTCGACAAGTTGAAAGAGTCACAACACATGAGGTTCTGAGTGCTGTGCTACTGAGTGCTGATTGAGTGACTAGCGAGGCGAGTGACTACCTGGCTAGCGACTATTTTAGGTTATTTGACCTATGGGTCGGATACCCTGTTTTCACCGAGCTGACCCATGGGGCGGTACTCTCATGGAACAGCCCCTTTCCTAAAAGGAGAATCGATGATTGGACTGTAATCCCCGGTTCCATGGCACATGAAACTGGCCAGAACTGGCGGTCTGGTCTTTCGGTTTTGGACTGGTTCTGTCCACCCTGGAATGGAGTAAATAACTCAATACCCAGACGGGCACTGCCCCTGTTCTTGGTTGCCAAGGGATCGGGGAGGCGTTACCGAGAGTCTGAACCTTCTTGAGTTGTTTTGTCACATTTTCCCATTTGAGAAGAAAATAAATCCACTTCCACCAAACTCTCAACGGTCTCTGAGCCAAGCAGCTCACCTTCTTCCTTCCGCTGCCCATACCTTCCCTTCTTCTCCTCCTTCTCCTCCTTCTGCTCTGCCTCCACCTTTGTCGATACCATGCTCCCTCTTTTATTCCTTCGCCGCCTCCGCCGGAGTCATCAGTCGGTGAGCCTTTTTCTTCGACCATTTTCCACCAACACTCCTCCTCTGCAAGTGCAACTCCCTCTCTCCCAACCCACCTACCTCATTTGGGGCTCCAACACCTCTGTCGGTAAAACTCTTGTTTCCGCTGGCCTTGCTTCTTCATCTCTACTTCCTTCCCGCTCCGTTTTGTCTGATTTTTTCTACCTCAAACCCATCCAGACCGGCTTCCCCTCCGATTCCGATTCCCGTTATGTCTTCAACAAAGTCCATTCTCACTTTCTTCTCCAGAAACCTCGTCTTTCTCTGCTTGCTTCTCAGCATGTCCTTAAGGCATCCATCTCTGCAGCTAAATCAGTCATAGGAAGTGAAATCTCAGAAGATTGCCAGTTTGGGATGTGCGATTTGGGATATTATGAGGAAAGAAGAGTGGTTGGGGAGGAGAGTGATATGGCTTCGAGGTTGGTCTGCAAGACAATTTATGCTTGGAAAGAGGCAATATCTCCGCATTTGGCGGCAGAGAGGGAAGGTGGATTGTTGCAGGACTCTTTGGTTCTCGAATCGTTGCAAAAATGCTTGAATGCTTGGTTGGTAGGCAAGGAAGAGAGGCAGAAAATGAGGGCTTTGTGTGTTGTGGAGACAGCTGGTGGAGTTGCTAGTCCTGGACCTTCCGGCTCTCTTCAGTGTGATTTGTACAGGTGTTCTACTTCTGTTCTGTGTCTTGCATGTGAAATATGAATATATGGCCGTCCCTTGTTATCATACACGGATATGCGAGGCACTTCTGTGTCCAAAGCCTCAAATTCTTTATTTGTTTAATAAAGGGATATAATAGGATCCTAATACTAGGAAACTAAGTTTTTAAACAACAACTTAGTTATGTTGGATCCTCAATAATTTTTAATATGCGAGTAGACTAGTTCCCACGTCCAGAATGAACCATACAATAAATTTTGCGTCATGATTTGTATATTCTGTTCATAGCTTTTTTCTTCGTTTAAGCATAATTAGAATTCAATGCCTGACTGTAGGTTTTTTGATTGAGGTTAAGAGAATGGTGTGTCCTGTTTTAAAAGTGGTTGTAGTTGAGGGACAGCTGTTGGTGAATCCTGTCTTTGAAGTGGCTCATCAAGCTGTATGTTTGAGGGTTTTATTTTAGTCACTGGGTTTTCTTCACAATATTGATTGCCTTTGGCAGGCCCTTTCGATTACCAGGTGTTCTTGTTGGAGATGGCAAGTTAGGAGGTATTTCTGGAACAATTTCAGCTTATGAGCTTTTGAGACTTCGAGGATATGATGTGGTTGCCATTATTTTTATCGACCATGGCCTTAATAATGAGGCACCATTATTGTCTTATCTGCGGAATAGGTATAGTCGAATTATTGATTTGTCTTGTAAATGTTTGTTGGACAAACAAATAGCTTTCATTACTCTGTCGATATAATCTCGCAATTGCACTAGGGTGTTTGATTCGAATACTTTCTCCACCTGTTCTTCATCTAAATGCACTTAATGTCTCTTTCTTACACTTTACTATAGTATTTTTTATTTATATTTTTTAGGGTTTCTTCCCTTCTTGTTTATCATGTAGTTCAACAGGTATTTATTGTGGTTCTATGTTTTTCAGGGTTCCTGTACTTGTGCTTCCTCCTATTCCAGATGATCAATCAGATGATCTGATCGAGTGGTTTGATGAATCCCTTAATGTATTTGAATCTCTGAAGGAAACTATGCTATCAGCATACTCAGAAAGAATTGCCAGGTTGCATAACATGCCAAAGAAGGCAAGAGAAATATTTTGGTGGCCTTTCACTCAGCACAAACTTGTCGCTGAGGACGATGTTACAGTAATTGACTCTTGCTGTGGTGTGAACTTTGCAGTATTCAAGGTTCGAGGAATGCCGCATATTGGTTATGATAATTTTAAATCTTTTCTTTTGCAATCATGTTTGACTCTCATGTCCTGGTTTATCTTTTCTCTGGGTGTCATGTTTAGCTTACATATCATATTTTATTTATTTATGATCCAAAATTCTGTGGTTTTTTAGAATTTCAGATTCTTAATTGCAACGCTATTATTATTTTATTTGTGAACAATATTTGGGAGTTAAGGGTCTATGGCTTGGTCTTTGTTTTTTTTTTTTTTAGTTTCCTATATATCTTTATTGCTTTGTTTAACCAAAATGTCATATTTTGTTTATTCATGATTCAGATATATGCGTTTTTTGTCAGAACTTTTGATATTCTCGATTGCTACACTATTTTATTTCTTTCTTAAACAATATTTTGGAGTTACGTGTTTGTGGTTTATTTAGATAATTCTTGTTATTTTATTAATCCTGTGTAATAATTGATTGTAGCATATATTTTGTCCAATCTGAATCTACTGTTTATCACTGGATTGCGCCATATACTTGGTTTCATGTTGCTTTTGCTTTTCAGGCTAACGAACTTTTGACTCAACAATTTGACGCATGTGCCAGTTGGTGGACACAAGGACTTAATGCTACTTTACAGGTCATCTATCATTTCTTTTTCAAAACTTTGATCTATACTTCATTAATTTTAACTTAGTTGCTCTATGACTTAATGCGATCAAAAACATTATTCTTATGTTTTAAAACAACATATATATATATATATATATATATATATATTATTTTTTTTTAAATTTTATTGACTTTATTATTTTGATCTAATACAGTCAGTACTTTTGATTCTGCTAATAACAAGAACTAAATTATGAAGTGGGTTATAGCAACCTACGAGCTATGGTTGTGGATTGCTGTAGATAATGCTAAGTGATGCCTAGATTTGTGAGGTGGTTAATTTTTAAGTTGGGGAGCTTAATGAATTTATTGCTGGATTAACATTATGTTTTGACACAATCATTTCTATGTGACTTTCATTTTTTTTGTGTTGCATGTTTCTCCTTTTTTGCATTAGGTGCTTACCACCTCAATGGTTCTAGGAATAGCGTGTCTGAGATATTTCTTTAATGTGGGTCTGATTTTAGGTGGTTTCAGATTGAGCTTGCTGGGGATATGAGTTATGCTACTGGAAGATTTGGACATGTAATGTTTCCAGAGAATGTGTACAAGCTAGCCCTTGAAACTGCAGAGCTTTTGCTTGAAAGCGTTGGAAAAGGTATATCTGGTTTCCTAATTTATAGCTCAAAAGGAGTACTGTTAATGAATATTAAAGTTCATTTTCAGATTTTTATGTGTCTTGATATGAATTTTGATATTCGTATAATCTATTATGCATTAATCAACATAGTATATTAGTACAGTATGATCAATAATTATGATTTAGCATGTTCACTTAAGATATTTTCTTTTACTTGTTTATTTTTTTCTGACCATACTATTTACATTAGCAATTTTTTCTTTGCAGGTTGGGCTTCTAGAGCTTACTTTTCAGATAATGGATCCACTGCCATTGAAATTGCTTTAAAAATGGCATTTCGTAAGTTCTCTTTTGATCATGGAATTCATTCTGACATTCTTCAGGATGGGACGTCTGAAAAGCAAGTCGAACTTATGGTGTGGTTCTGTACATCTTTTTTGTGCTGCAAATTTTACGTGTATTAGTTTATTTATTATAAGACATTATTTCCTGAAGTCATAATAACTTGGTAGTATTATAATTTAATTGAACATTTCAGGTGGTAGCTCTTAAAGGATCTTACCATGGTGATACTTTGGGTGCTATGGAAGCACAAGCACCATCATGTTATAC
>JAJTVC010003788.1:0-10356 GCA_022433055.1 Begonia peltatifolia | reverse complement strand
GTATAACATGATGGTGCTTGTGCTTCCATAGCACCCAAAGTATCACCATGGTAAGATCCTTTAAGAGCTACCACCTGAAATGTTCAATTAAATTATAATACTACCAAGTTATTATGACTTCAGGAAATAATGTCTTATAATAAATAAACTAATACACGTAAAATTTGCAGCACAAAAAAGATGTACAGAACCACACCATAAGTTCGACTTGCTTTTCAGACGTCCCATCCTGAAGAATGTCAGAATGAATTCCATGATCAAAAGAGAACTTACGAAATGCCATTTTTAAAGCAATTTCAATGGCAGTGGATCCATTATCTGAAAAGTAAGCTCTAGAAGCCCAACCTGCAAAGAAAAAATTGCTAATGTAAATAGTATGGTCAGAAAAAAATAAACAAGTAAAAGAAAATATCTTAAGTGAACATGCTAAATCATAATTATTGATCATACTGTACTAATATACTATGTTGATTAATGCATAATAGATTATACGAATATCAAAATTCATATCAAGACACATAAAAATCTGAAAATGAACTTTAATATTCATTAACAGTACTCCTTTTGAGCTATAAATTAGGAAACCAGATATACCTTTTCCAACGCTTTCAAGCAAAAGCTCTGCAGTTTCAAGGGCTAGCTTGTACACATTCTCTGGAAACATTACATGTCCAAATCTTCCAGTAGCATAACTCATATCCCCAGCAAGCTCAATCTGAAACCACCTAAAATCAGACCCACATTAAAGAAATATCTCAGACACGCTATTCCTAGAACCATTGAGGTGGTAAGCACCTAATGCAAAAAAGGAGAAACATGCAACACAAAAAAAATGAAAGTCACATAGAAATGATTGTGTCAAAACATAATGTTAATCCAGCAATAAATTCATTAAGCTCCCCAACTTAAAAATTAACCACCTCACAAATCTAGGCATCACTTAGCATTATCTACAGCAATCCACAACCATAGCTCGTAGGTTGCTATAACCCACTTCATAATTTAGTTCTTGTTATTAGCAGAATCAAAAGTACTGACTGTATTAGATCAAAATAATAAAGTCAATAAAATTTAAAAAAAAATAATATATATATATATATATATATATATATATGTTGTTTTAAAACATAAGAATAATGTTTTTGATCGCATTAAGTCATAGAGCAACTAAGTTAAAATTAATGAAGTATAGATCAAAGTTTTGAAAAAGAAATGATAGATGACCTGTAAAGTAGCATTAAGTCCTTGTGTCCACCAACTGGCACATGCGTCAAATTGTTGAGTCAAAAGTTCGTTAGCCTGAAAAGCAAAAGCAACATGAAACCAAGTATATGGCGCAATCCAGTGATAAACAGTAGATTCAGATTGGACAAAATATATGCTACAATCAATTATTACACAGGATTAATAAAATAACAAGAATTATCTAAATAAACCACAAACACGTAACTCCAAAATATTGTTTAAGAAAGAAATAAAATAGTGTAGCAATCGAGAATATCAAAAGTTCTGACAAAAAACGCATATATCTGAATCATGAATAAACAAAATATGACATTTTGGTTAAACAAAGCAATAAAGATATATAGGAAACTAAAAAAAAAAAAAACAAAGACCAAGCCATAGACCCTTAACTCCCAAATATTGTTCACAAATAAAATAATAATAGCGTTGCAATTAAGAATCTGAAATTCTAAAAAACCACAGAATTTTGGATCATAAATAAATAAAATATGATATGTAAGCTAAACATGACACCCAGAGAAAAGATAAACCAGGACATGAGAGTCAAACATGATTGCAAAAGAAAAGATTTAAAATTATCATAACCAATATGCGGCATTCCTCGAACCTTGAATACTGCAAAGTTCACACCACAGCAAGAGTCAATTACTGTAACATCGTCCTCAGCGACAAGTTTGTGCTGAGTGAAAGGCCACCAAAATATTTCTCTTGCCTTCTTTGGCATGTTATGCAACCTGGCAATTCTTTCTGAGTATGCTGATAGCATAGTTTCCTTCAGAGATTCAAATACATTAAGGGATTCATCAAACCACTCGATCAGATCATCTGATTGATCATCTGGAATAGGAGGAAGCACAAGTACAGGAACCCTGAAAAACATAGAACCACAATAAATACCTGTTGAACTACATGATAAACAAGAAGGGAAGAAACCCTAAAAAATATAAATAAAAAATACTATAGTAAAGTGTAAGAAAGAGACATTAAGTGCATTTAGATGAAGAACAGGTGGAGAAAGTATTCGAATCAAACACCCTAGTGCAATTGCGAGATTATATCGACAGAGTAATGAAAGCTATTTGTTTGTCCAACAAACATTTACAAGACAAATCAATAATTCGACTATACCTATTCCGCAGATAAGACAATAATGGTGCCTCATTATTAAGGCCATGGTCGATAAAAATAATGGCAACCACATCATATCCTCGAAGTCTCAAAAGCTCATAAGCTGAAATTGTTCCAGAAATACCTCCTAACTTGCCATCTCCAACAAGAACACCTGGTAATCGAAAGGGCCTGCCAAAGGCAATCAATATTGTGAAGAAAACCCAGTGACTAAAATAAAACCCTCAAACATACAGCTTGATGAGCCACTTCAAAGACAGGATTCACCAACAGCTGTCCCTCAACTACAACCACTTTTAAAACAGGACACACCATTCTCTTAACCTCAATCAAAAAACCTACAGTCAGGCATTGAATTCTAATTATGCTTAAACGAAGAAAAAAGCTATGAACAGAATATACAAATCATGACGCAAAATTTATTGTATGGTTCATTCTGGACGTGGGAACTAGTCTACTCGCATATTAAAAATTATTGAGGATCCAACATAACTAAGTTGTTGTTTAAAAACTTAGTTTCCTAGTATTAGGATCCTATTATATCCCTTTATTAAACAAATAAAGAATTTGAGGCTTTGGACACAGAAGTGCCTCGCATATCCGTGTATGATAACAAGGGACGGCCATATATTCATATTTCACATGCAAGACACAGAACAGAAGTAGAACACCTGTACAAATCACACTGAAGAGAGCCGGAAGGTCCAGGACTAGCAACTCCACCAGCTGTCTCCACAACACACAAAGCCCTCATTTTCTGCCTCTCTTCCTTGCCTACCAACCAAGCATTCAAGCATTTTTGCAACGATTCGAGAACCAAAGAGTCCTGCAACAATCCACCTTCCCTCTCTGCCGCCAAATGCGGAGATATTGCCTCTTTCCAAGCATAAATTGTCTTGCAGACCAACCTCGAAGCCATATCACTCTCCTCCCCAACCACTCTTCTTTCCTCATAATATCCCAAATCGCACATCCCAAACTGGCAATCTTCTGAGATTTCACTTCCTATGACTGATTTAGCTGCAGAGATGGATGCCTTAAGGACATGCTGAGAAGCAAGCAGAGAAAGACGAGGTTTCTGGAGAAGAAAGTGAGAATGGACTTTGTTGAAGACATAACGGGAATCGGAATCGGAGGGGAAGCCGGTCTGGATGGGTTTGAGGTAGAAAAAATCAGACAAAACGGAGCGGGAAGGAAGTAGAGATGAAGAAGCAAGGCCAGCGGAAACAAGAGTTTTACCGACAGAGGTGTTGGAGCCCCAAATGAGGTAGGTGGGTTGGGAGAGAGGGAGTTGCACTTGCAGAGGAGGAGTGTTGGTGGAAAATGGTCGAAGAAAAAGGCTCACCGACTGATGACTCCGGCGGAGGCGGCGAAGGAATAAAAGAGGGAGCATGGTATCGACAAAGGTGGAGGCAGAGCAGAAGGAGGAGAAGGAGGAGAAGAAGGGAAGGTATGGGCAGCGGAAGGAAGAAGGTGAGCTGCTTGGCTCAGAGACCGTTGAGAGTTTGGTGGAAGTGGATTTATTTTCTTCTCAAATGGGAAAATGTGACAAAACAACTCAAGAAGGTTCAGACTCTCGGTAACGCCTCCCCGATCCCTTCGCAACCAAGAACAGGGGCAGTGCCCGTCTGGGTATTGAGATATTTACACCATTCCAGGGTGGACAGAACCAGTCCGAAACCGAAAGACCAGACCGCCAGTTCGGCCAGTTTCATGTGTCATGGAACCAGGGACTGCAGTCCAATCATCGATTCTGCTTTTAGGAAAGGGGCTGTTCCATGAGAGTACCGACTCATGGGTCAGCTCGGTGAACACAAGGTATCCAACCCATAGGTCAGCTAACCTAAAGTAGTCGATAGCCAGGTCGCCACTCGCCTTGATAGTCACTCAGTCAGCACTCAGCAGCACAACACTGAGCACAACACTCAGAACCTCATGTGTTGTGACCTCGCCAACTCGTCGATTATCGATTCTCGAGACTCACCTGTCTCCTGAGTCTCAACTCTATCTCCCGATTCCCGACTCTCGACTCTTTCTATAATCTCTCTTCCAACTGTGTCACACACTCACCAGCGACACTCGTCCCTCCAATCGACAATTATTGCAACCTCACTCTCATTGTAGTTTGAAGAGTTATAAATCTTTTTTTTTTTTTAGTATTTAGATTTTGAATTTCACATAATTTAAGAGAGATTTGTATAATTTACCAAAACTATAGTTGAACTTTGAAAGAGATTTGCTTAAATTTGTGTAATTTATCAAAATTGGCTTGTGTGAACTGAATTCTGAGAGAAATTTTTTAAATGTGTAACTAATCGAAATGTGAAAGTGTCTATTTTTCAAGTATGTTTCTACGTTTTTTTGTCTCTCTGGTCTATTGTTGTCTTTATTAGTTGTTTTGAGGAAAGATTACCTTAATTACTTGTAAGTTGTTTTTGGGAAAGATTACCTTAATTATTCGAAAATTATAAATTTTTTTGCTCAATCTAAACTAATTATAATATGTAAATCTTAATCTTTATTGTTAGTCTGTCACGTCCACTAATTGTGTATTTGTGTGTTGATGTTAGATAATTTTATTATTTCTTTCTGAAATAATTGTGTGTTTTGTACTTTTGGTACAATTTACTATTTAAGTTGGTAAATTTAACTTTGTATATTGTACTGTAATACTGATTGTTAAACGATGATTGCTGAAAATGTTTTTCTTCACTACGGATTATGGAATGATGGATAATCCTACTGAAAATTCGAAGGTGGAATCGAAAAAAACTAAATCTCTAGTATGGATTCACTACAGTAGGGTACCCAACATTGATTCAGGTAAATGTAATTATTGTGGATTACTTTATGCTACACATCCGATAAAAAATAAGACTTCAAGTTTAATAAAACATATTATAATATGTAAAAAAAATTCACAAAATTTATACAATAAATAATCAACTTCGATCTTTAGACTTCCTTAGACCAAAATTGCTAGTGTGCCCACACTTACTATAATAATTACTCAAGAATTTCTGATAAAGATGACCTTTGTTTATTTATGCATTGAAAAAAACTGCTTTATGGATCATCTTTGAGAAGCAAATTCTAACCATCTCTTTTCTCGCCATTATGCTGATAGCCTTTTATAGTTACCATGCCATAGCCTTTTTAATAAGAATTTGACTATGTTTACCTCTACTTTTATTTTCTAATTCTTGTCTCCTGATATTGCAATCATTAATTAACACAATAACACTAGTTAATTGGTAAATAATGGCGTTAAAAATGTTCTAAATCTCAGAACCCTTTTCTGTTCTGCAGAAGAAACATCTGTTCTTTTCATTTCTGCCTTATAATGGCGTTTCCATCCGAACATCTCAGTTTTACAACATGGAATTGTGATGATCAACTTGAAAAGCCTATTATCATTACGTATCAGACATAAACTAAACCAGATGGATCTCTTTCGAATATATTATCGACGTTGTATATGTTGAATAGATTCCATACTGAGATCCGACGAACTGCATTGTTTCTTCCTCAAATAAACAGGCGGATTCTACATATACAGGCCTTCTGGAACACCCTCTTTCTTTTTGAACATTACCTTCTCTTTCGCTTTCTTGAAGTCCACATGCGTCACCTGAATCATAATTATGAACGAGTTAACCAGTTGAACGAAACAATACCGAACTTTTTTTGCTTCAAGATTGGATAAAAAAGACAACAAATTTCATACTTGTGTTCTTAAAGGCCAGCAACCAACAAAGAAGATAGATCAAAAGAAGTAAAGGGAACAGACTACTATAATTTTTCAACAATAATTTCAGTAATTTATATTATATTACCAAGAGAATGGATCCATCCAAAGAGCTATGCTATTAAACTCCTAACGAGCTGAGAATTGTTAATTCGTTCTCGAGTTCAAAGACGTGTTACCTTCATTCGTCGTTCTCTTAGCGCAAGCAAGCCAGCTTCTGTACAAATTGCTTTGATATCAGCCCCAGAAAATTCATCCTTGGTCATTACAAACTCTTCTAAGTTGACATCATCAGCTAAGGTCATTCTTGATGTGTGAATCTGCTTTCCCAAAGAGATTTTCCATATTAATGGTAAATCTAAGTAAACAGCAAAACAGTGAAGAAGAAACAGATTGCTACAAACATATAAGTTCACAAAAGTACCTGAAAAATTCGCCTCCTGGTTTTTATATCTGGTAGAGGAAATTCGATCTTCCGGTCTATCCTTCCAGGGCGGAGCAGGGCAGGATCAAGACTTTCGATTCTGTTTGTTGCAAGAATAACTTTAACATCTCCTCTCGAGTCAAACCCATCGAGCTGGTTTAATAATTCCAGCATAGTCCTCTGAATTTCACGCTCACCCCCAGAGTGTGCTTCGTACCTGGAAAATAAATTCATCGGATGAGACTTAGCATTGTTGTTCCTAAGTTGTAATTAAGAACACCACTCTGAAACTTCGAAAACAAACATGAACCTTTTTGTCCCAACTGCATCAATCTCATCGATGAAGACGATTGATGGTGACAGATCATCTGCCACTCTAAAGAGCTCCCTGACCAATTTTGGTCCATCTCCCAAATATTTTTGGATCAATTCACTTCCAACCACTCGCAAGAAAGTAGCAGAAGTTGAGTTAGCTACTGCCTGAAATGAAAACAACCAACTTGAGACGGTACTTCAGTACAAATCGAAAAATAGTTTAAACATAGGTTGGACTATTTCTTCATTAAAAATGAGATAATGTTAGGAAGATACAAATGATGCCTCAGTGAGTACAACTAATTTGATGCAGAGGTTGAGATAGTCTAGGATTGACATGATTGAGAACAATTCGAAAATAATTCGAAATGATCTAATCCAATTTTTTCATAACATGGTTCAAATAAATCAATCATTAAAATCAAATGCCTCAATATATTCAACAAAATAAATAAATAAATAATTTAAAGATCTACAAAGAGTATGCCAAACTTTACTGATAGTTAACATGAACTGGGACTTTTTGACCGGTCTGCAACAAACAACTTTAAATAGAAATAATAATTTATTGAAAAAGACGATTCTGTGATAATATTTATAGCAAGTAGATATGCTACAGTCAGGTCATTCATCATTTTCCTTTGTAACAAAGTTTCTTAAAAAGTATGATGACATTTTTATAAACTTAAAAAATTTTACCCCTCATTCTTCAAAATAACCACCGAATTGAACGGAAAAATTACACATTGAATCATCATTTTACTTTTTAAATAACAGATAAAACAAATCTTTACACTAAATTTTAAATTGGATTTTACCAGTCATCTATTTAAATGATTTAAGAAAAAAGAAAGTAACCCCTTCTCCAAACATATTTTCATTAAGTATGTCTCTAGTTGAATTGCAGGTAGAGAGTCAAGCTCCCAAACTTCAAACTACTCTCAATACATGGATGTTTAATAAAAACACTCATTCATTGAACGTCATCATCCTGTCATATTTTATATGTGCATGTTAAATTGAGACTATTATATTGACAAAGAAAACTTGAAGGTAGTGAGGTTAAAAGAAACCCTTCCTTGTAAGGAAGTGGAGTCTATATTTAAGTTCACCATGCATCATCCAAGTCATTTAGGTACCATTTAAAGCCAACATTGGAAAACCACCGACTAAATTGAAATTCACAAGAAGCTCTAATAACAAGCACAGAAAGCCAAGGAAGAAGAACATGACAAGAATAAATACAAGAAAGGGGATAAACAGGAACAGGTACCTTAGCAAGCAAGGTTTTTCCAGTTCCCGGCTCCCCATAAAGTATAACTCCTTTAGGGGGTTTGATGCCTATATCTTCATACAGTTCAGGATGAGTCAAAGGAAGCTCCACTGCCTCCTTAATTTCCTGTATCTGAGCATCTAAGCCACCTATGTCAGCGTAGGATTCTAGAGGAGCCTTCTCCACTTTCATCACAGATACCATTGGATCAACCTCATCTTGAAGAAGCCCCACAACCGAAAGAACCTAAAAGAAAGTACAAAAAAACATACTTCAGATTTTCTAAAGCAAAAAATGAGATATCCTATAATTTTCATCCTTAAAGAACCTAAAAGAAAGTACAAAAAAAAAAACTTCAGATTTTCTAAAGCAACAAATGAGATATCCTATAATTTTCATCCTTATGAACAATCCGGCAGAGCATGCAAAAAGTAGAATTAGAAATGATAGACATACATCAACAATCCGAAAATTATTAACTCGTCTTTTATGAAAGCAACTATTAACTTAATTTTGTTAAATGGAGATGAGACATAGCTAAATTCCTGAATTTTCAAGGACATGCATAATAAACTCCCCAGTGAAAAAGCAGAGAAATGCATGGTTAGGAAAACATATTCAACTGAATGAAAATAAACATTCTATCATTATGCATTTAAAAACCATATTACAGTAACACAAACTGGAAATTTATCATTATGCATTCATCTTCCAGTATCGCAAAACGGAAACTAAATGACAACTACAAAAGCAAATTACACAAAGAATACTAATTTCCATATTCTGCAATTAATTCACCCAATCAAACACATGTTTTACCTTATTGTGCATTAGAATAGCACATCCAGGCTCCAGCTGATCCTTATCCACAAAAGACAAGATCCCCACGTAGTATTCTGGCCCAACCGACGATGAAACTATGGCATGATTCTCGTCAATTAACTCCTCCAAGTTTCCGACACTCATGGGAGAGCCACGGAGATCATCAACCTTAGAGCGATCCTCTTCGTTCTTCTCCTCCTGGGGCTTGAGGCGCTCCTGATTCGCTACGAACTCTTCCTCCATAAGCAAGTAGTCCTTGACGCGCTCGAGCTTGAGCAGGCGAAGCTTGCATTTTGTATGGGGAGTGACGACCGGAAGTCGAGCAGCGGTGTCGGTACCCTTCTGCTTGCGCTGCTTCCGGCCAACTCGTGAGGGGGGAGCCGGTGGTTGGAATTTCTTGTCCTTTTTGTTGGGATCGTCTTGCTTCCGGTCGCCATGTCGATTAACCCCGCCTGGTGATCCCTGGTTCTGACCCATCAGAGCGAGAGAGTTTCTTCCTTCCCAAGTTGTTCGATTTCTACTCGTGTTTTCGTTTGATGATTGAATCTAGCTTACGTTATTTATTTGTTGTTTTAATATATTTCAATTAAAAATAATTGATTAAATATTTAATGATTACAAAGAAGTAAATATACTAATTTAAAAAATTATCATTATGAAATTTAAATTAGTGGATCCAAATTATGAAATCCTAAAATATAAATTTTAACAACTAAAATCTTAACATATTGAAATACTAACAAAATAAAATTTGACGGACGTACTATCTTTATCCGTTATCAAATTTTATCGTCGAACGGACGGACTGTTGACAACACAGTGTGTCTGTTGTTAAATTTTTTCATAGAACAGACGCATTATTGAAAACACAGTACGTCCGTTCTAAAATTTTACCGTCTAACGGACGCACTGTTAAAAACACAGTCCGTCCGTTATATAACGGACGGATTCTCTACAGCACCGTCCGTCCGTTCTACAAATTATGGTTATAGAGGACGGTAATAACCCTCTAAGAGTGCGTCCGTTCTGTCGATTATATCAGAACCCTAAACTCATTTTTTGCGAAAAATTATCGGCAGCTCACGATTTCCTCTCGACCCCTCGACATTTTTTTTGCAGAAAATCTATCAAAATTTACTAAGGTTATGTTACATTATCGATTATAAATAGTTTATTTTTATTTTTAGGTAGTTAATGTGTGAAATTCGAAAGTTTCATAGAGAGGACAGTCATCACCCTCAAACAGTGCGTTCGATCTATGTGAATTTCACCAAGCGGACCGTCACCACCTTCAAAGGGTGCATCTGATCTCTTTATTTGTCATAGAGCGGAGGGTGGTGACCCTTTGACAGTGTGTCCGATTTCCCGATTGCAGAGGGTCACACCCTCCGACAGTGCGTC
>JAJTVC010003785.1:0-27066 GCA_022433055.1 Begonia peltatifolia | reverse complement strand
CTGACATTATCAGGTTCGTTAAGCCCAGAACCAGAAAGCTAATTGTTAAAGCTCGGGTCTTGCACAACATAGTGTCCCACATTCTTCTGTCGCGACAGGGCATAGAGATCTTGTTAGCTGCATAGATCTCTACGTTATGGAGAAGCTGTATAGCGGGAGGAGGTTCAACCCCAGCTTTGTAATTTTCAATCACATGGGTGAGATCGGGTTGACACGGAACAAGAACCTGCCCTTCGGTGTGCTCATTCAGAAGATTGTTTAGTGTTTTAGGATTCAGTTGCCATTGGGTGAGCAACTGAGAGCCCAACGGGCCGTCATTATGTTTGGCAAGGTTCATTTGGTGCGGATGGGCGTAGTTGAAGCCGATGACATATGGATACTGAGGGGTGATCAGGAGGTCTCCACTTCTACGGATATACATATGGAGGAAACCACAGCACAACCAGGATCCCCACAGGGCGAGTTCATCCTGATGGCTATTCAGGCTCTTCGGACAGATATGGTTGCTCTTGCAACCAGATAACATCATAGTGAAATAAGACAGGCGGAGTCTCAGCCAGAGGTGATGGAGTACCTCAAAAGGACGATGGAGTATCAGAAAGATACGAAGCAAATCGTCATGAATTCGATGGGGGTCGATAACGACGATGGCCCACTTCCGTTGAGTGATGATGATGATCTCCCACCCAATGACGCACTCGATGTCCCACCTGATGACACACCTGTGTAGTTCATTTTATGTACTTTCTTTTATGTAACTTAGTTTGATACATTTTGTAGTTTATTTGGATGAAAAATTTAGTTTATACTTTGAAATACTGGAACTATTTGGTGATTTGAATATACAGGAACGTTTGATTTTAGCTATGGGGGAGTTATAAAACAAAGGAAACTCTCTCCAATTTTTTAATTTTTTTTACTAAAAAGAATAATAAGAAAAAATAATTGTCAAAAAAATTGAAAACGATATTGGATTTACTTAAAAATTTTACCCGACGTGCACCACACCACGCGAACAGAGTCTATAAAGTTTTGATATTTTCTGACACTTGTACGATTTATTGTCATTTTAGTGAAGTAAATCATAAAATAGATGTACATTAAAAGTTAAGAAAAAATAATTGTCAAAAAATTGCAGGCGACATTGGAGTTTCTTGAAAATTTTATCAAACATGCACCACACCACGAGAAGAGAGTTTATAAATTTTTGGCATTTTCTGATACTTGTGTGATTTATCATCATTTTAGTGAAGTAAATCATAAAACAGACCTACAATAAAAGTTAAGAAAAAATAATTGTCAAAAAAATTGCAGTCGACATTGGATTGCTTGAAAATTTTACCCAAGATGCACCACACCACAAGAAGAGAGTCTATAAATTTTTGGTATCTTCTGACACTTGTACGATTTATCGCTATTTTAATAAAATAAATCGCAAAACAGACGTACATTAAAAGTTAAGAAAAAATAATTGTCAAAAAAATTGCAGGCAACATTGGATTTACTTGAAAGTTTTATCCAACGTGCACCACACCACGGAAAGAGAATCTATAAATTTTTGGCATTTTCCAAACACTTGTGCAGTTTATCATCATTTTAGTGAATTAAATCATAAAATAGACGTACATTAAAAGTTAAAAAAAAATAATTATCAAAAAAATTACAGGCAAAATTGGATTTCCTTGAAAATTTTACCACATATGCACCACACCACATGAAGAGAGTCTATAAATTTTTGGCATTTTTCAACACTTGTGCAATTTATCGTCATTTTATTGAAATAAATCATAAAACAGACGTATATTACATAGTATAAAAATAATTTTTTAAAAATTACAGCCCGAATAGAGTTATACGTTTCCTCGTCCGTAGCCGTGTGTAAAAGATTCTTGCTCAAAATAAAATTTATATTAGAAAATAATGAAAGTGAGTTTTATGGGAAAATGAACTGAAATGTACCTGCGTCCCGTCAAATGTGTGGAAACTTATAAATGTATCTTACAACGCAGATGCAACATTAGCGCTTGAAGTGGATCCCCTGTCAGAACAAGTATGACTATTATGCTCCTGATGCCGACATATACGACACGACATCGTAGAGTTCCTCTTAGAAATTGTCGACCTCGTCGGTTCATCGACATCGCGCACTCTATACTTCTTCAGCCTACCAGATTGTCGCCTTTTCTCGGGTGGAATGATTCAGCTCATTTCGTGTACGGCCGGCCATATGTCCACGCCACTGATGAGACGAATGAAGTTTGAGTACTTCTCTACATATCTGGACCGGTGATAGTATCGATGGACGAAATATTCCGGTGTCATTCTCATGAAGTGGATGCATGGAATGACATGAACATATGTGATTCTAGTAAGCTCCCACTTGTAACAGTTGGACGCGCCTGTATTGAGGTCAACAGAGTATTGTTCGTTCCATTAGTGACCTCAAATTGGGCATCTCCTGCTAACGCGACCTGCCAATACTAGATTTCCAAGTTTTTTCTTTATGTTCGGGCACAGGAGTTCTATCGAAGACAACATCTTCTGGTATTTTTTGACAATGCGAGTCATCAAGCACTTTCGAATCATCTCGAACATGGTCAAGATCGGTTTGTCTCTAGCTGACAATATAACTGCATTGAACGACTTACATAAATTGTTCAACACCATGTCGCACTTGAGTGTCGAGGAAAGCACATGACTAGCCCAATAGCTAGGTGGTGTTTGTCGGAGCCATTCATGGACATCCGGGCTTATCTAATACAGTTTCCTCATTTCTTTGTTAAAATGAGGCTTCGTAGTTCCACTTGCTATGCTCCACATTGCATCTCTGTACATCTGGCTCCGAAATTGACTTTTGAAGTTTGCGTACATATGTCGGATGCAGTATCGGTGTTTGGCTGCACCTAATTCTTCCCCAACAGCACGCGACAAACCCTAAAATGTGAAAGAAAAATAGAGTAAACATAAAAAAAAAATATAACGATCACAACGCCTCAACATTTGTGTTGAAAAAATAATAAAAATAATGGGAACAATAATTAAAAATATCATCGTTGTAAAACGTAGAGAGTCCTGATTAGAATAATTCTTAGGAAAGACTACATTGGACAATCTCCTAGACAAAATTACCTTTACAAGTAAGTTTCCAAGAAAAGCTGTAGGGGGGTCACAAACGCTCCCACTTAAAATCCAATTTCCTAGACAAAATTTCCTTACACAATACAATTACACCACTAAATAAGCAGTACGAAACAATAGCAAATGCAATCCAAAAAATTGTATCTTTTGTCGATCCGACACAATTGTCCATCTGCTTCCATCGTCAGTGTTTAGGTATTCCTTCAAAGTTTGCAAAAACCACTTCCACGAGTCTGTGCACTCCGACTCGACGTTGGCAACGGCAACGGGATATATGTCATCATCGCCAGGCAAGAGCCCTTCAAATGACATAGATCCAAACAGATAATAGGTCTATCATGCAACAGCAAACCTGCCTTACAAGCAGCCATACACATGTATAGTCTTTCGAATACGAATGACTCCTCCTGGCTGGAGCCCACCAGTTAACCATGTATTTTCACTGTGCTACCCAGATTTGATTTAAATAATTCTGCTACATACGAATGTAGTAGCTTGAATTGTTCGTCATTCCTTCCGTCATTGAGTTTTCGAGCATCGCTTCTTGCTATTCTAGCAAAACTGGATGTAATATTCACATTAAAATCCTTCTTCACCGTCTCGATAATAGAAGGAATTTTTCATGTTGGATGACTTTTGAAATTATCCAAATAATGGTTTGTCATCCATTTTGCAATAGCGTGACGATCATCAATTTTTCTTGCACATCTATGAGAATCGGTGTAACTTTTTATTTGGAATGTTAGCTTATTTTGCATGACCGAAGCATGTAGTCGCCACTCACGTCCGTCTTCACACACTGCCGTGAATCACTGCTATTCACTTTTAACAAATTTGATCCCAAATCCATTGTTCAAAGTATATTTTTTTATTTCTTCTCTAATCGCGCCTATAGAACTATATTTTTTATTTTAAAAAAAACCAATAGAAATTTCTTCCCTTACCGGTATGCTTTCGGCCTCGTCATCTTTCAACCCAACTGGTGTTCGAAGCTCCTTGTCTAGTGTTTGGAAGGTTGAATGCACCTGTATTTCTCCATCACCTTTAGAGTGATCGAATGCTCGATGATACTTGTACCCAGGCGTGTTCTCTGAATACAAGTCCATGTTGGCATTTGAATTCGTTGCTTCGTCGGGGTCAAACCATCTACTTGAATAAGGATCCATCGGCCCGTCGCTAATAAAGAAAATAAGTAAACGTCGCTAGAAATACGATATCGTTAGAGGTTTTAGAGTTTTTGAGATCTGTGAGTTCAACGTTAAAAGGTCATCACTATACGATACCATTCTGTATGAACGGCCGTCCATTCTCCTGTCCGGTAATCCCATGACTCAATTATTTAATAGAACGAACAGTCGTTCTTTTTAAACGGCTCTTCGTTCACCTCTACAGTCGACCCTTGTGACTCAATTATTTAGCACAACGGACGACCGTTCATTGGGAACAACTATCTGTTCTCCTACACAGTCTACCCGTGACTCAATTATTTGGAGAAACAGATGGCCATTCCATTTAATCGGCCGTCTGTTCATGTGTACAGTCCTGACCCGTGAATCAATTATTTGGATGAACGGATGGTCATTTAACTAGATCGGCCATCCGTTAATGTCGACAGTCCGACCCGTGACTCCATTATTTAGAGGAAAGGACGGCCGGTCGTAATGATTGGCCGTCTGTTCAGCTATCCTGTGACCCGCACAGGGAACAGACGGTCGGCACCCTCTAATCGTGTGGCCGACCTTACGTGTTTAGAACGGACGATCGTTTGATTAAGATTGGCCGTCCATTCTATGAGAACGGACGGGGAATGACTGTCCGTCAAGGTTTGATTTGTTAGGTTTTAGATAGTTTAGGATTTGAGTTGTTCGGTCTGATACTTTAGGATTTGGTTTTAAAAAAAAATTAATACTTTAAGGGTTAAATAAAAAAAACTCAAAAAAAATACTCGCCGAAGAATACGACACCCTAGACTTACCTAGAAAATGCTAGATAGAAAAAAATTGAATTTTTGTTTTTAATTTAAACTCTCAATTATGAGTTTTGTTTAAAAAATTCTCAAAGTTTACTATTTATCGATTCAAATCTCAAACTTTTAAAAATAGACAAAATAAACATCATCGTACGGCCCGTCCACTCTCCGAATAGAACAGTCGTCTCATTCAAATTTTTATTTATTTTTAAACAATATAACAATTTAATTTTATAAAAATACCAAACGATATTGGATTGACTTGAAACTTTTACCACATGTTCATCATACCGTGCGAAGATAATCTATAAACTTTTAAGTAAATAAATATCATTTAATATTTTAATAAAATTAATTTGTTATAATGTTTAATGAACGTCTATTTTATGATTTAATTTACTAAAGTATTAGTAAATCATACAAGTGTTAGAAATGACAAAAATTTATAGATTATTTTTCTAAGGTATGTTGAATATGTGGTCAAATTTTTAAATAAATCTAATATCGTTTGTATTTTTATAAAAATAATTTGTTATAATGTGTAATGTATGTCTGTTTTATAATTTAATTTACTAAAATGTTAATAAATCATATAAGCGTTAGAAATTAATGAAAACTTATAGATTACCTTCCCATAGTGTGATGAACATTTAATAAAATTTTCAAATAAATCGAATATCGTTTGGTATTTTTATAAAATTAATTGGTTATAATGCATAATGTACGTCTATTTTATAATTTAATTTACTAAAATGATAATAAATCGTACAAATATTAGAAAATAACAAAAATTTATAGATTATCTTCTCATGGTGTAGTGAATATGTGATAAAATTTTCAAATAAATCCAATATTGTTTGGTATTTGTATAAAATTAAATTATTATAATGTTTAAAAAAATAAAAAATTTGACCGGACAACTGGTCTAATAGACCAGCCATCTGGTCCGTACGTAAATAGTGACCAGACGATTGATCGGCCGTCCGACGAGGTTCATTTTGCCTATATTTAAAATTTTAAAGTTTGAACCGATAAATAGTCAACTTTGAGAGTTTTTTTTATAAAAAAATCCATAACTTAGAGTTTAAATTTAAAAAAAAAAAGTTTTTTTGAATAAACATCAAAGTATAGGTATTTTTTAAAAAAATCCTCAAAGCTGACTATTTATCAGTCTAAATATCAAAGTATCAAAAATAGGCAATTCAAATCCTAGTAGGGGATCACCGCTCTCCAAGCATCCTCTAATCTCCAGAGATCGAGGGTCCGATTAGGGGGTGGATGTTCCACGTGCACCGCACATGTTTTTAGAACGGGAGTCATCACCCTTTAATCGGCCCCCCGATCTCTGTGCGCCCAATTTTGAGGCTCTCAGGAACGGGGGGTCACCACCCACTAATCGGTCTCCCGTTCTTTGTTTGTCTAATTTTGAGGCTCTCGGGAACGGAGGTTCATCACCTTTCAATTGGCCCCCTGATTTCTATGTGCTAAATTTAGAACTCTCGGGAATGGGAGGTCAACCCCCCCCCCATGCTGAGAACGGGGGGTCATCACACTAGATCGGGGGGCTGATCCCCTATTCTATATAAGAAAAAGACCACCCATTCTCATACCCCGTTGCTAAAAATTCCATTTTCTCTCGAGACCCTCAAAATTGGGCAAACATATTTTTCTCATAAACTCATTGTCATTATTTGTTAATATAATTTTCATACTGTGCAGGAATCATCTACACACGACCATGGACGAAGAAATGTTTGACTAGTTATATTGTAATTTATGTATTTATTAACATGTGTCGTGTATGTATATTGTAATGTTTAATTTATGGATTTATTATAATATGTAATGTATGTACGTATGTATGTATTATAATCTGTAATTTAGTGAAAAAGTTGAAAAACTGGGCAGAGTCCTCTGTTGTCTGACTCCCTGTTAGCTAGTTTCAAACAATTCTTGCAATATTAAAGTCACAATTTTATATTTTCCAGACAGTTCCAGATAATCCAAAATACAAGTAGAAAATAAAGTACAATTATACATCATTATGTATAAACTAAACGGAAAACCTATAGCAAATTACAATCATACTACTCGTAGCATAAATTAAATTACAAATATAAAGTAAAGTACATAAAATTAAGTCAGCACTAATTTAGATCAGAGGATCGGCCCCTCAATCTAGGGTGATGACCCCCCGTTCTTATCTTTAATTTAGAGATCGAAAGGTCGATTGGGCGGTGCTGACCCCCCGTTCCTGAGAGCTCTAAATCCAGCACACAGAGATCGGGGGGCGGGCGATTAAAAGGTGGTGATCCTCTGTTCCCAAGAGCCTCAAAATTAGACAAACAGAGATTGGAGGGCCAATTGGTGGGCGGTGCCGTTCACGAGAGCCTCAAAATCCAGCACAGAGATCAGGGGGCCAATTAAAGGGTGGTGACCCTCCGTTCGCTAGAGCCTCAAAATTGAACAAATAGAAATCGAGGGGCCGATTGGTGGGTGGTGACCCCCCATTCCCGAGAGACTTAAAATTGAGCACACAGAGATCGGGGGGCTAATTGGAGGATGGTAACCCCCCGTTCTAAAATCAAGTGCAGTGCATGTGGAACATCAACCCCTCATCGACCCCCCGATCATCGGGGGGCCGATCTAAAATGATCGGCCCACCGATCTCTCGAGATCGGAGGGTGGTGACCCTCCGCCAGAGTTTGAATTGTCTATTTTTTTTACTTTGAGGTTTGGACCATTGAATAGTAAAGTTTAAGGATTTTTTAAAAAAAGATTGATACTTTGATATTTAAATTAAAAAAAAAATTAAAAAAACTCAAAAAAATTCAAAGAAATCTTTTACGTGACAAATTAAGGTATAATTGAATTTTGTAGGCAAAGAGAAAACATAAAATCTTATTCTCTCTTCACTCAAGTCGGTGTTAGGTTTTGCCTCCTAGTTGGAGGGGCTCAACTTGATGGGGTCTTAATCTTTAGACCCATATCCTAGATATGTTAGAAGACCTAGTATCATTCAGTTGCGTGTGCAAGATTCACACAACAACATAGAAGAGAGAAGAGAGAAAACAAAAATCTTTTTTCGGAGTTCATTGTAGCAGCTGAAGAAGAATTGTGTTTACCAAAGTTTAAACCGTTGGATCGGCTTGAAACGTTGATAGCTTGTTTGTGACATCAAAAGCTTCATTCTGACGGTCCAGATCAGTTTTTGAGGTTTATAAATCTACCCGGTTAAGGGAAAATAGGAGTGTTGTATCCATTGGTTAACATCCCTTTTGTTTGGTCTTTTTGTTCCTTGTTGATTGTCAAGATTGTTTTGATCTAGATGATAGTGTTGTATGCCTCTAGCTTGATGATCTAGAGTATAACGACCTCTTTTCCCAATAAGATATTGTCCGCTCTGGGGATTAGACCGTAGCCCAATATCCTCCCCTCACGAATTTGTTTTACAAGCACTTTCCAGTCGGTCACCCAACATGGTACTGCTCTCGCCAAAGCACTCTTAACTTCGGAGTTCTTATGGGATCCGTTGTCAATTGTGTTGCAAAACGCGTCTTACAATCTTGGGAGGATTTTCTTACATATGTTTCATTTCCATATACCTCCCACAAGCGATGTGGGATTGTGACGACCCCCCTTTCTACGACCTGGGATTTACCTAGACTCGAGGCGTTACGTCATGCCGTCCCTCGAGATTTGCCCCGCACTCGTACTCATACGTACACATCTGGGGCATCACAATCACCCCCCTCGTGGCCCAACGTCCTCGTTGGTCACATTTTCGATTGGGTACAGGCTCTGATACCATTTGTAACGACCAATTTTCTCAGTAAGATATTGTCCGCTCTGGAGATTGGACCGTAGCCCAATATCCTCCCCTCACATATTTGTTTGACGAGGACTTCTCAGTCGGTCACCCAACATGGTAATGCTCTCATCGAAGTACTATTAACTTCGGAGTTCTTATGGGATCCGTTGGCAATTATGCTCCAAAACGCGTCTTACTATCTTGGGAGGATTTTCTTACATATATTTCATTTTCATATACCTCCCCCAAGCGATGTGGGATTGTGACGACTCCCTTTCTACGACCCGGGATTTGCCTAGACTCAAGCCGTTACATCACGCTGTCCCTCGAGGTTTGCTCCGCAGTCATTCTCATACGTACACATCCGGGTTATCACATAGAGAGACATTTGATTGTATTCATATTGATCATAGTAAATTGTTAAGCGGTATATACGGGTCCCGTGATTTTTACTCTCGTCTTGAAAAGTTTTCCATGCTGAAAATTGTCTTACATTGTGGGTGTGATTTCATTGTTAGTTATTCAATTTTCTTATTCTCAGATAAATTGGGAAGTTGTTTTTTATTCGAACTTCTGTTGAATCGAACACTTTTCCTATCAAAGTGGTATCAGGGCAAAGTTTTGATTTGGTGTAAAAATGGAGACTAACACATCTAGAATGGTGAGCTTAAATGGATCTAATTATAATATTTGCAAGGGTAAAATGGAAGACTTGCTTTATGTCAAAGGTTTTCACTTGCCGGTGTTCTTTACGGACAAGCCCACGGATAAAAGCAATGATGAGTGAAATTTGTTGCGTAGACAAGTATATGGTTACATTCGTCAATGGGTTGATGACAATGTTTTGAATCATGTGATCCCGATTACTCATGCTCGTACTCTTTGGTCCAAACTTGAAGAATTGTACGAGAGGAGGACGGAAAATAATAAGCTATTTTTGATCAAGCTGATGATATCCTTAAGGTATCAAGGTGGTTCTCTGATTACCAACTACTTGAATACTTTTCAAGGAATCATTATCAATTGACTGTAATGAAACTTAGCTTTGATGACGAGATACAAAGTTTATGGCTCCTTGGTACTTTGCCTAACTCATGAGAGACTTTTCAAATGACGTTGTCGAATTCAGCTCTGAATGGTGTTATCTCGATGGATTTAGTCAAGAGTAGTGTATTGAATAAAGGGATGAGACGAAAGACACATGGTTCTTCTTCGCAATCAGAGGTGTTGGTTACCGAATCGAGGGGGATAAATCAATGTCGTGATTCGAGTGATCGTAGCACATCTCGTGGGCCTTCCAATAGGTAGGCAAACATTGAATGTCATCATTGAGGGGTTTGAAGGACCATATTAAGAAACATTGTCGAAAGTTGAAAAAAGAGAACAAGAAGAAAAACAACAACACTGCCACCACCACCAACAACAAAGAAGGTAAAAATCATAATGATGTTGCTGCTGTAGATGATTTTCTTATTGTTTGTGATAATGATGTTAAGAATGTTAATGTATCTTGTGATGAGATGGATTAGATTATAGATAGTGGTGCTTCTACTCACGCTATCTCACGATGAGATCTTTTCTCAACATATGAGACTGGTGATTTTGGTATTATTCGTGTGGGAAATAGTAGTCAAGTTAAAGTGGTCGGAATAGGTGATGTTTATATTGAGATGACTGTTGGCACTACTCTTGTTCTCAAAGGTGTTAAGCATATTCTCGATATTCGCTTCAATCTTTTGTCAGTTGGATGATGGAGGCTTTTCAATTTTTTTTCGAGTGATGAATGGAAGCTTAAAAAGGGATTGAAGGTTGTTGCAAAAGGCAAGCGGCATTTGAATTTTTATGTCGTCCTGTTTTGGATATCCAAGTGTTACTTCAACGCTTGTGAAAATGATTCTTCTTTTGAGTCGTGGCACAAGCGTTTGGCTTATATAAGCTAGAAAGGCTTAGCTATGTTGGCTAATAAGAATGTGTTATGTAGGGTTTCAAATGCACACTTGAAAAGGTATCCACATTGCTTGGCAAGGAAACAATGACGAGTGTCGTTTAGATCGTTCAAATCGAAAAGAAAGTCGGAGTTACTGGACTTGGTACATTCCGATGTGTGTGGGCCGATGAAGTCAAGATCACTTGGTGGTGCATACTACTTTGTAACCTTTATCGATGATCATTATCGAAAAGTTTGGGCCTATACATTGAAGACGAAAGATCAAGTGCTAGATACCTTCAAAGTGTTTCGAGCTTCGGTGGAGAGGGAAACCAGGAAAAAGTTTAAGTGTATTCGAACGGATAATAGGGGAGAGTACATTGGACCTTTGGATGAGTATGTTGAGAACAAGGTATTCGTCATCAAAAGTCGCCTCCAAAAACACCCTAATTGAATTAATTGGTCGAAAGAATGAATAGGGCATTGGTGGAAAGGGTGAGGTGTTGGCTTTCACAATCAAAGTTGCTGCGATATTTTTGGGGTGAAGCATTGAGTACGGTAGTACATGTGCTAAACCTCACACCAGTGTTCCCTTGAATTTTGATGTGCTAAACCATATTTGGAGTGGTAAAGATGTATCTTATGATCATCTACGGGTATTTGGGCATATGGTTTATGTGCATGTTTCTAATGACGAGAGGTCAAAGTTAGAAGACAAGACCAAGGAGTGCGAGTTTGTCGGGTATGGGCTTGATGAGTTTGCATATTAGTTCTTTGATCCGATTAATAAGAAGTTTGTTTGTGGTCGAGATGTTGTATTCATGGAGGATTGAAGATATCAACAAGGTGGACAAAGTTGTTTCTACTCAAACAAATGAAGAAATGGTTGACATGGATCCAATTTCAATTGCTCTTACGCCGATAATCACAGACGACGTCACAATTGAAAATCAAAATATGAATTTACATGTTGGTAATCCTTTAAATACTAATGATTTTTTTTATATTGATTCGAGTGTTGATGCTAATGTTGAAAATGGCGATGAGCAAGAGAATGAAAATATTGAGGAATTCATTTCTTCTAATGAACCAAGGGGGACTACTCGAGAGAGACGTCCTACGATTAGGTAATCGTAACCCGAAACCTTGGAAGAAGCATTGGAAGATGAAAACAACAAGGAATGGATGGATGCTATGGAGGATGAGATGTTATCCCTTCGTGAAAATAACACTTTTGAGCTAATGAAGTTGCCTAAAGGCAAGAAGGCCTTGAAAAATCGATGAGTATATCGATTGAAGCAAGATCAACATGCTTCACAACCTCAAAACAAGGCTCAGTTGATAGTGAAAGGCTTCTCGCAAAGAAAAGGTGTTGATTATGGTGAGATTTTTGCTCCCGTAGTGAAAATGCAATCCATTCATGTTAGTCTTTGTTCCGATCCTTACTTGCAGAACAAGCTCGGGAATGAAGAGATCGATCATTGCTCATTGGAAACGGTCAAATTGGGAAAAAACTAAAAATGGATCAAGATGAACAACCAAACGTACACAGAATGAAATTAAATTTTAGATGAGATTAGTTTTGTGAGTGAGGTGTGTGATGGTGGAAGACGTGGTTCAAATTCGTTATGTAGAAGAAATTATGTAACTATTCCAAGAATCGATCAATAAACAATGTTTTGAAGCTTTTGGCAAAGTTTTTTTTCAAGGAAGGAAACTCGATTCAAGGACACAGTTTGTGACTACTTCTTGCTGTTTTCCACTCATTGAAGAGTGAAGAAAAAGATGGCTAGCAATCTTTTCGAGCTACTAAGCTAGAAGGGAGGTTTTGGGGGTGCAACCCCTCGGTTGAGAACCAACCAAGCCTTACTTTGGTGCTTCTTATTCCAAACTTCTTCAAGGTTGAAGGAAATCTGTGGATGCTCATTCAAAGTCAGCCAAAAAAATTACAAACACCAGTTACTATGATTTATAGGTCTAATGGTAGTGGGTTAAGGTTTGGTAAAGTGAGGTCTCACCTTGGGCCACCATTTGGGCTTCCATGCAAGCCATGTCTTCAATGTCTAAAACCAAAATCATACCACCTCTATCCTACTATACATGTAGTCCTAAATATCTAACATACTTGCATATAATAAAGTTAAACAAGAAGGCCAATGTTTGTTCAAATAAGTTCGAACGAAAAAAAAGTACAAGTAATGGCTCGAGAAGACAAATTCCCATGTGAGCATCTTCATTGCCTTGTTTGATCTTCCACGTGACAAGGTACTTTGGTTGGTCCATATCCATAGCTTTGATCTCCCACTTCAAATCTCCGAAGGTGTCCTCCAAGTTTTCACAGGAACCGTTTCTTGCAAAAGAGACAAATGTGTAGGAACATTGGTGAGTTAATTTATGGCCTCAGGTTTGGGACCGTGTGATGGATCTATCGGGCACAACAGTCTTCATTTAGCCACTAGTCTAAATCTAGAAGTTGAACAAATAGACGTGAAGATGACTTTTCTTCATGGGGACTTACAAGAAGAGATATATATATGGAGCAACCGAAGGGTTTCCAAGAAAAAATGAAAAAATGCTATATTTGCAAATTGGTGAAGAGCTTTTACGGTTTGAAACAAGCACCACGACAATGTTATCGAAAGTTTAGTTCAGTAATGGTTGAACATAGGTATAAGATGAACAAAACCGATCATCTTTTTATGCGAAAATTCTTCAATGGTGATTTTATTATTCTTTTGCTCTATGCCGACAATATATTGATTGTCGGAAGGAACATTTTAAGAATCAATGAGCTAAAAGGGACTTTGAGTGAGTCATTTGCTATGAAAGATTTGGGATCGGCGCGTCAAACTCTTGGGATTCGATCATCTAGTGATCGTGATGCCAATAAATTGCATTTGTCGCAAGAAAAATACATTGAGAAAGTTCTTCGACACTTCAACATTGATAGAGCTAAAGTGGTAAGTGTTCCTCTTGCTTCCCACTTTAAGGTTAGTCATAATCATTGTTTTTCTATCAATGATGAGAAAATGTCTACGAAGAACATTTTGTGTTCTTCGGCAGTTGGTAGCTTGATGTACGCTATGTTTGCACAAGACCCGATATAATGCATGTCGTTGGCATGGTGAGTAGATATCTTTCAAATCTGGGAAGACACTATCGAGAGGCTATGAAGTCGATTATGAGATATCTCCAAGAACGACAGATCTCAGACTAACTTTGGGATGCGAAAAGCCTATGTTGGTTGGGTTTACAGATTCGGATTTGGCCGGAAGCTTGGATGATCGAAAATCTACTTTGGGGCATATGGTGACTTTTGTCGAGGGAGCCGTGGCTTGGTAATCTAAATTGCAAAAGTGTGTCACTCTTTTTACTACCAAAGCTAAACTTATAACCGCCATGGAGGAATCAAATGAGTTGTTGTGGTTGAGAAAGTTCACGATGGAACTTGAGTTAAAACAACAAAGGTATGTCTTATTATGTGATGGTGTAATTCATCTTGGAAAAATTTTTTCATTTCACTTGAAATCAAAACACATTGAAATTTGTTATTATTAGATTCATTACATTTTGGACGATAAGATGTTGGAAGTTAAAAAGATTCACACAGATGAGTGGATCGGATATGTTGACAAAAATGTTGTCGCAAAATAAGTTTAAGTTTTGTCGCTCAGTTGTCGGATTAAGAACACCCTCCAACTAATCGGTCGGGAGAATTTGTTCGATTTTTCCTCCTAGTTGGAAGGGCCCAAACTTGATAGGGTCTTAATACTTATCCCATATCCTAAATGATATGTTAAAAGATCTAACATTTTAGCTGTGTGTGCAAGTTTAAGACAACAACATAGAAAAGAAAAGAGATAAAACGAAAAATTTTTTTTGGAGTTCTTTACAACAGTTGAAGAATAATTGAGTTTGCTAAAGTTTGAACTGTTGGATCGGCTTGAAATTTTGATAGCTTGTTCATGACATCTAAAGCTTCATTCTAAACGTTGAAGATCGGTTTTGATGGCTCTAAGTCTACCTGACAAAGAAAAAACATGACTACATTGCTTTGGGTACCCATTGGTTAACTTCCCTTGTTCCTTGTTGATTGCAAAGATTGATTTTTATTTTGATGAGGATGTTGTATGCTTCTAGTTTGATGAGAGAATATTTGACTGTATCCATATTGATTATAAAAATTATTAAGCGACCTATACTAGTCTGGTAGTTTTTATTCTCGTCTTGAGAGATTTTTTACGATAAAAATTATTTTGCATTGCAGATTTTATTGATAGTAATTCAATTTTATTATTATAAATTAGAAAGTTGTTTTTTGGTCTAACTTCTATTTACTCTAACACTTTTTCTATCAGTTGGGTCCAAGTATATTGAAGACAATCCCGTCGAAACACATAAACTTGATGGGCGGTTGTCGGCTCTTGATACAGCGTCTTCTTCGTGGAAAACGGAGCAGCCGAGCAACTTTAGCTCTTCCAAATACCCTTTAGCTAATGAATATTTTGCTCAGAAATGATTCTGGAGTTTGTACAGATAGGCATATAATAACTCTATTGTTCATGAAATCAGCACATGAAATTTAGATCTGGAGGAGAATTCTCGAGAGCAGAGATCGGAAAATGACAATGGATTTTCACAAAGCTCAGACTGGTCAGAACTGGAGAGGACGACAGTGAAGTTTTGTCTCAGGTGAAGATGTGACAGACTATCATTCTGTCAATGAGTCAAATTCTGCTGGTTCCAAAAGCGGTGATGGCGTAGTAGAAGATGAAGAAGAAGAAGACGTGAGGTTCGGTTTATTGCATTTTAGGGCATGTGAACCCGTTCTTTCACAGAACCGATTTTTTTTTATGGGTTGGGCTAAAAACTTAATTTGGTTGTGGTTTTTAGTATGCATGTACTTAGGCACATGCCTATTAAATGGAAAAAAGTAACGGAGATATCTTTTTTGTTCATTTTGCATGATTAAGCATTTGTTTTGTTCAAAATTAAAGTTTAAGGTTTAAATTTAATGAAATTTTCGAGTTTTGTTTGTACTTTGTTTTTTTTTTAAATACTTAGATTATACTATAATAATTCTATTAATAAATAAATGACATGTAAATGTCACATTACATTATGATATAAGATTATAACTAATAATTAAAATGTAATCTTAGAATTTTCCTTTAAATTGAGGCAAAACTAAGTGTATATAAGTTAAGACACCAACGGAAGCTATGTGAAATAGACATAAAAAAAGGAACGAAAAAAGAAGTCTTCATGCTTTGAACAATGTCACGTGATGTAAGATGTTGCTCCAAGTACAATTGACATAATATAAAGTGTTGACTTGGAGAAATAGGAAGCAACATGAGACAGGCCTCATTGCTCTTATAAATTATATTGCCAAGAGTTCTACTTCATCATCATTATTTTAAAATGAGTAGGGTTTTCAGAATTGTTTCTGAAGATAGTCGTAGAAAACTATGGCCTGCCTTCATTCTAATGACCCGTAGTTTAATAATAGCTCACTTGAATGACATCTCCACAATTTCTATACTTTATTTATCCAATAATAGCTATTGTTTTATATATATATATATATATACACTAAGCATGCTTAGGTAAGCTGTTATTTTTGTTACTTTTTAATTCATACATCTCAAAAAACTTTATAATAGTTGCAGACAAAATATTATTTATATAATACATGTTAAGATTATAAGAATTCAATGTAAAATTATGATCTCATCACTTTGATTTGAGCTCATCTTATTACATATGTTTGAAATAAACATGTAAAACCATGCCTATTAATATTATTAAAACGGACCTGATATGATATATGATATTTGCTTATTCTTTGGGCAAAATAAGTTTTCAACATCATCTTGCTCAGTTGAGTATAAAAGAAAATGATAAATCTCCCCCTCTCCGATACTATACCTTCCTATCATTGTATTTGTGATACTCGAGATTGTGTCCAAACTCTTCAAAATTTCCAATACTTAGAATTATACATAATTTATAGTCTTTTAAATAATTGACTCGGTGTATCTCGGATAGATTCTCTTTTGAAAATCCATCGTAGCAAAATTCCTTGAATTGCATAATTTGAATCGGCACCCCTACCTAAGAAGCCAGCATGGCCCTCAAATTCTAATAATAGTAGTTGTATATTCCTACAAGCTGCTAATGATTCTACCCCTTTCAATTTTCATGTATTTACTATTTATATTCCAGTAGAAAGCAAGTTGAAATTGAAAAATTGGAGGCCAAACAGTGACACATGGATGTTCTCAGCATTTACAGATTATTATCGATGTTGTCAAACAAGAATGTTGTCACCATTCAAATGACATCACAAGATTCATATATTAAAAAGTGCAACTTCACCTCGACGGTTGTTATAAAAGTTTGTTGCATGATCTGAGCTACTTGGTCACGCTCTCAAACTACCTAAGGCAGAATGGGGAGGATTCTACCTGACAACAGTCAATACAAGGCATTTTATAAAAATTAAGTATAAAACATACAAGTGTAAAAACATTCTACTATAGTATGATATATAAATAAAATAGTTTCATACTGTATAACATAAAAGCTTAGAAAATAGAGCCACTTATGAAATTTGGGCACAGTATGTCATAAACATGAATAATAATGGTGATACTTGGCGACTACACAGCCACAAATTGTCAAATTAAATTTAGGGTTTTACACCCAACCACAAAACCCCTATAGTTGTCTCATTACTATAGTTAACAAACATATAAAATCATTCTCCAACGGTTATACAATGTAAAATTAATTATCCATAAAAATGGACGATTAAGATGATCAATAAGGTAATTTGTCTGCTCAATGAAAACATCTCCAGTGAAAAAAAAATATATATACAGTATAAAAACTAACAATCCATAAAAATAGACGTCATTTTATGTAAGAACATGTTTCGAAATAATATTTTAGAATATGACGCAATGCTGGAAATAGAAATAAATCTTTACTTTAACCAGGCATATAAAAGCAAAAATCTAACTACCCAAATATCCATGGAAGTTCAAATCTTGCATCAAACCTTCTAACCTATTTTTATATATATTCATTAGTATCTTTTTCTAGATATTCAAAAGTTTGTTAGAACTCATAATTGGGATAAAAACAACCTCGGAGATTTTATGAAGCAATAACACAAAAATTTGCTCAAAGACACATCATTCTTAACCTAAAAACATTGGATAGACGAAAAAAATTGTCAGGTTACTGGTTCTTACGCCTGTACTGACATGAGAATGCCTAGTCCTTTATCTTCAGATGACCAAACTAATAGTTCAAATACCCTGCTCAACTTGTCAATCAACCGATCCCTTGAGCATACTCTTAAGGTGTCTGTTGTGTCGAGGAAACGTCAGACAACTTCAAAAAACTTTGCCTTTCATCCGATCTTTCAACTGTAAATGTTTGAAATTGATTCTAAAGGTTTTGGAATGTAATTTATTGATAAATTCAAAAACCAAGAATCATGTGTTTCCGCTATGAGAACCTAAACTTTAAGAAAACTCTAAAAACCAAATGATTTTGGACTTACCTCTTGTAGATTCCTCATAGCTTTCTTTAGATATGAAATTCCAGAAAGTTACCCAATCTATTTTCACTTCAAAACTTTGAATATAACATTATATATGAATTTCCAAGTCAATTATTTCGATCATACCAAAAAAAAATGTGGAGAATTCATTGAATTTTCCCTTATCGATGATCGTCCATGAAAGAATCCTAAACCGTGGCGAGAAATCACCCTATTGATAGTTGCCAAGATGTTCACATAATGAAAAATTAGGGGAAATGTTACATGTATTAAAAGGTGTCCACTTAGAGATGCTTTGAAAAGCCTAAAACAGTAGACTAGTTCATCCAATCCGACTTAGCTTATATTGGGCCCAAAAAACTTACTCAATTAAATGTTGGAATTTTCATTCTTCCCCACTTAAGAATCTCATCCCTAAAATTTAGAACAACTTCAAAAATTCCACTGAACAAGTGGGGGTACTTCACTACCATTTTTGACTTTATCTAATAAATAACTTCTCTTTGGTTGTGGTTCTTTTATTGAACTCAAACCAATAGTATCTCACGATGACACAAAACTCTGATCTCACGACTCAATATTCTCTAAAGCTTCTCATAAGAAATATCCTCATGCACAGACACATCGGTCAAGGAGATAGCAACCAATAGTGTCATGACCTGTAGGTGAGTCTAGTCATAAACGCTGAGTTGAGCGATCCAATCATCAGAGATGACCTAACCACCGAGCCCATTGCTAGGTTTTACAACGGAATACTTAAATTAAACTAAGTCCTAACCCATAAGAAATGAGCTGAAATCTACATAGCGATTACATAAAAATAAGATAATACAAAACTTAAATAATCTAAAGAAATGTTGTGCAGAAAATAAAATATCAAACACCTAATAGTTTATAGACCGAGATAATGAAAATACATAACTAAAGACTTTTCTCACCAAAACAGAATAATACTCAAGATAAATAAAGAGGATGACGAAGAAGGGGATCCTGCGACGGTACAAGCCATGAAAGCAAAGATAATTGACGAGAAAACTCTAGCATGACACCATCTATGTAACATCCACTAGTGGCCAGTGAGGAAGCTTCAACACGAAACTACCACCAGTGTATCAGATAAAAACACCCTGAGAAGGTTTAGGGATTTGAAACCTAAGGTACATGTCATCATCGATTTATTACCCATTTTGCAATGTATAAACAAGAAAAATTCATGCAACAGAAGATGCATATAACCTGACTCGATTGCTTTGGTTGCGCAGTCATATACAACCAAAGTCTAATATAAAAAGGCTCAAATCAGCCCTAACACAAGCAATTAGATCTGACTTCAGTTATTTTAGTTGCTTGGTTGTTGCAACCTAGAACAACTTGAGTCTGAAACAAGAAAACTTGATCATCCCAATCAAAAATCATCTCATTGGGCACACATAAATAATAATTCAAACGAAATACCATGCACTTAAAATTTAAACGTGTCAAATGTATGTACATATACTTTAAATAGACGTGTTGGCGACTAGACCATGTAAAGTATCATATGGTGATAACTTACTAAAATAAGTTTCGAAAACTATGCAATATAATGCAGTATAGTATAGAAACTCCTACCTCAATGACGACTACAGACTTATCGACTTGTAGACACATGCAAAGAAAATAGGTGTCAGATTAGGAGCATCGTCGAAACCTATACTAATCTGACACCAAATCCCAATCAGAACATGACAGATAACTAAAGGAATCTATACGAGGCGATGAATGCTCACTAACAAGGAACAACATGTCACGAACTTTGCCGAAGCAAAAAAATTTTCAAAAAATTAATATTTTGTGTTCGACCACAACCAACAAGCAGTGGACATCTTATCTACTTGGGTTTCCACCAAGGGTCGATTGCCAACCCATGTGGTCGACACCTCAGGGCAAGGGTCGATACCTTGAGAAACGAATTGACCTCTGTCGCTCTCGGGTTGGTAGGGGTTGACACCTTGAGAAAAGGGTTGACCCTTGACCCTCTTAGATATGGCAAGTGTCGACCAAGCAAGTGTCAAACGGCCGGTCGACACTTTATCCCTACAATCTACCAAGGTTGACATTTGTCGAGGTGTCAACCCTTGTTCGATTATGTCATCACCATTTGTTGACATTTGCTCAACAAGCATCGACCACTGCATCGATTTTTAGAGGCAAGAAGCACAAAATCTAGCCTACCTTATTGATCTCCACCTTCAATCGAATAACTTGCACAACCTCTCATGCAAAGCCTCATGTCGTAAAACTCCGATAATACTCTAATAGTTGTTGTTATAATGAATTTCCCTAATGCCAAGTGATCTACCCATCTATCTCTGAAATCTAGAATATACGACCTCAACATGTACTCGAGAGTTTGGATTGTACGCTAACTATCCTATATCTGAGGATAATATGCCGCACTCAAATTAAGATTATAAATGTCTTGGAACGGCACTCCAAAATTTAGAATTGAATCTTAGATCTCTATTTGACACAATACTTTGGGGAATGTCTGATAGTTGTTATTATAAACGAATTTCACTATTGGCAAGTGATTCCCCTAACTATCTCTGAAATCTAGAATACAAAACCTCAACATGTTCTCTAGAGTCTTGATTTTATGCTTACTAACCATATGTCTAAGGTTGATATGTCGTGCTCAAACTAAATTCAGTGTCCAACGCTCTTTGAAGCACACTCTAAAATTTAGAAATGAATCTTAGATCTTTATCTGACACAATATTCTTAGAACACTATGAAGGAAAACAATGTTCTCTATATACAACTCACTTAACTCTATCAAAGAGAATCCTTTATGATCGAAATAAAATGTGTGAATTTTTTCAATCTGTCAACAACAACCCAAACTGCTTCATATCTCTGCATGGTACTCGACAAACCAGTCACAAAATTCATAATAATTCTATCTCATTTTCAGTTAGGGATGAGTATAGATTATAACAATCTAGCTGGTTTTTTATGCTTAGCATTAATCTGTTGGCAAGTCAAACTTTTAGAGTCGCTACTAAAGTTTAACACTATGACTTTCTAATCACCATCCTGATTATGTAGTTCATAATCTCCAATACTCAAACATTTCTTCTAGACTTCCAACACAAGATATGAAAAAGAATCTCGAGGAAAATGAATCAAGGCATCGTCCACAACATTGCCCTTTCTGAGATTGTATGCTAAAGAAAAATCATAATTTTTCATATACTCTATCTATTGGCACTATTGGGTTTCAATTCATGTTGCATGCTCTTATTGTCAGAAAACATCTCAAACTTTATACCATACTAGTAACTCCAAATTTTTAGAGTTAAGATTATAGCTACAAGCTTTAAGTCATAGATAACATAATTTTTCTCATGACTTTAACTGACAAGATCCATAGGTTATGTGTATGAAAATAATGAAATTAATGGAAAATACGTAATAACAAAAACTTGAACGACAATGAAATGGTGAGCTTTAACGTAAAAGTAAAAGTAAAAAGTAAAATATGACGAAGTCTGAATGACAATGAGTTAAGATTATAGGTTTTTTTTTTAGCGAATATATTTTGAAATAGAACATCTTCTAAAAGTATTTGCTAATTCTTTTCGGGCTATCCTACGGGTCTTCAAGCATCCTTTTATACATTATGTTAGATATCAAGGAAAAGCAATTCTGGTTTCAAAAGATACGCCTCTTCTGATGAATAAGTGGAAATATTACTGGTACTTATAGGCCATTTATGGCAATGTTCTTTTTATGTGTGGTCACAACCAGAGAGGATCTATATAAACCAATTATCCAAGCGTTCTCTTGCCTTACTCATTTAGGGCTATATTTCAAGTGTGCGACTAAATCCTCATTTTTGGTAAAAGAATGTTTAAAAATAATTACAATAAGTATGTAACTGTTAATATAGGATCCTGTAAAAGTAATTGTTAATTTTACACTGACACGTGTTTTCACTAGCTGAAATTATTTCTCACATTTTGTAACTTATGATGTAAGTGAATTTTTATCTGAGAAAGAACTAGCTGCGATAAAAAATCTCTCAGTGGCAAGCGAGCATACAGAAGAAGACAGTGATTTTCCCGAGAAAGGAATTTAAAGCATTATGTTTCAGTTTTTAAAAGTATTGTGGTTTTTATTTTAACTCTGAATAAATTATGTTAAATTTTATTTTAGAGTTTTTATAAATTATTTATAATTCTCCATATATTTCGATTTAATTAATGTTTTAATTATAGCTTTTGAGCAATTAATAGTTTTTATTCAAGATTTTAAAAAATATTTTTTTAAATTAGAAAATTTAAATAAAAACTATTTTTTTTTAATTAGAAATTTTAACGCTCGATTTTAAATCAAATTTTGGAAAAAATATTTTTAAGATTTCAAATTAGGGTTTGTAAATTGGCGGTTTTAAAATTGGGGTGTAACACATCCAAAAGCTACAGCTCTTTCTTGTAGCATACAACTAATAGTCGCGTAGTGTTTGCAAAAATATTCTTAGATGCTCCATATACTCATTGTGAAACTTTTGCTGCAATAGTATGTCATTGATGAATACCATCACGAGCTGGTTAATATAAGGTCAAAAGACTCAATTCATCAGGTCCCCGAATGTACTTAGTGCATTGGTCAGTCTTAAAAAAACAGCTAAAAACTCAAAGTATTCATATGGAGTCTAAAAGATTGTATTACAGATGTCTTCCTATCAAATCTTTAATGTGTTGTAGCTAGTTCTCAAGTCAATCTTTAAGAAGTACATAGATCCTCATAACTAATAAAATAAGTTGACAATCATCAGTGACAAGTATTTGTTCTTAACTATCTGCTGATTCAATTTTAAGTAGTCAATACAAAAATGAAGTGAACTGTTCTGATTTTTTGCAAGGAGCCATGTGATGCAGAGCTATCAATTAGAGTAGTGTTGACTACTAAATCTATGCAAATCTCAATCTCAGGTAGTAACCCAAGTAGATCCTCAGGAAAAATATCAGGTGAGTCACAAACTATCGATAACTCTAGATCACACATGACCAAATCAAGGTCACTACTAATAGTAAAAACACTCCCACAGTGCTTTAATTTTCTCTTATCACCCAAACAGACTTGTAAGATAACATCAATATGAAATATATAAGCGTCGCATAAATGCACCAAAACTCATACATCTACTAATGTAAGAGTCTTATTATAATGGTTTGAACATTTGTCAATAAAACGGATTGAATATTTGATTTTAAAAATTTGTAATGTCTATATTTATATCCAGAGAATATATAAATATACGTTAGAGAAATTACATTAAACAAAATATATGTTTGTGTGATTTTTTGGGAGAAAAAGTTAGAATTTATTGATTGGTGATTAGCTTAAAACTAATCAAAATGATATTAGTTTAGGTTAAGTATGATTAAAGAGTAATTAATCGTGGTAATTTGCTGATAAATCATGTAAAAGAGAGCAAAATGGTCAAATTTAAAAGATAAGTATGGTTACAGAGTAATTTTACCCCAAAAGCTTCCTTTAGAAGCTTTTCATATTCTGAAAGTCATCTTCCCCTAGTGAGAACTGAGAGAGAGAGAGAAAGAGAGAGAGGAGAAAACCATGGGAAAAATGAGAGGAAAAAAAAGGAAGAATGAAGAGAAATAAGGAGATTTGTCGATCTATCCTTTAGGAAAAGTTATTCAGCTCTTCGAGAAGAAAGTTTTGGTACAAAAATTGAAAGATTTGGCAAAGATTTCGTGTGAAATAGAGGAATCGACATACGATAAATACCTCTAACGATTAGAATAGTTAGTTTAGACTTTATTACCTTGATAGGTGGAGATAGTTTTAGTTACAATCTTAGATCTAGATGTGATAGATTTGATTGGAAGTTGAAGTGAGGATTTGATATTGTTTTTAATGATTGAATAAATCAAATGTTGTTTTTACGTAAATTAAACATTGAATTGTACATTTCTAATTTTTAAGAAATATTGAAACGAAGAATTTCAAAAACGACAATTTTCATTAAATTGAGCATATCGATTTCAATTATCAATTGCATGGGTGGGTTGAATTGTATCTTTTTAAACATGCATAGCATGAATTTATAACTATTTCAAATCATGCATTTAGGAATGAGGGAGTAGGAAAGTCGTGGTAGACTAGACTTATGTCTTCGTGTGTGATAAATATGAATATGAAAATGAGAAGGAGATTAACTGTATGTCATCCTTGAGTTGAAAGTCCATAAACCTTGCGAAGAAGCATTGGAAAGGTCTTATAGCCTTACCAATGAAAGTCCAAAAGCGTGTAGGTGTGTGATGGTTATATGTGTCAATTAGAGTGGATTGTATTTTTATATTTCAAATTAAATGTTCAAAATAACATTGGCTGCTTTGAGAAAATGATGTTTTTAAATCATGCATATTTTTACTATAATGCATTAGATTTATTTATTTGTTGATAATGATTTTAAACCGTGGTTGATGAAATTTTAAAAAGTTGGTTGTTTTAAACTGTGATTAATGACATGGATTTTAAATAGTTTGAATTACGAACATGCATGCATTTTTTTATCAATGACATGGATTTCAAATCAAAACATAATTGATTTAAATTGATTTCAAAATAATCAATGATTAGGTGGAGGTTGGTGTTTAGGCCTAGATAGTGTGAATAGAGTCTGGGCTAGTTATTCTATTGGTTAAACTTATTTGTTGGGGATAAAGCTCATTATATGGAATATCTCTATTTTTCATATATCGAGGACATTCACCAAGACGGAAAAATCAAGGTAAGATAACGTGTGCAAAGAAGCATAGATGAAAGATTATGGTTAATGATCTTTGGGGTTGTGGAAAGTCACATGTCGTGACTTATATGAGTATTTATTTTCTTGCCCTTCTGTTTGAGTACTATGATGTTGATTGGTTGGTTTGAAATGGAGGATCCTAATTCAGGAGGCCACTTAAGAAAAGTTTATGAATGTAGGAAATGAATTGGTGAATGTTGAAGGTTGTTTCCAGAAGCTTCTCATCTCGAGAATCCGTTCCACCCGTCGGGGCCCTGACAGCTTGGTATTAGAGCTATACATAATAGTTCTAACTAGTTGGGAGGGTTAGTAACTATGTTTAGAATGTCTCTTGTATTGCCTTGGTGGTGAACGTTTATATGATTAATATGTGATTTATCGTAAATGGATGGAGAAACACCTACAAGTGGAAATGATAATTGAGATTACAGAGATGCAGAGAGCCATATTAACTCTAGGAGATATCGTGAGTAGAAATATTACTCAATCGATCAATAAAAGAATTAAGAGTACAAACTCGATTGAGATGAAGTTGATCGATAGGTTTCTGAAAACTAAACCTCCAGTGTTCAAAAGAGAAAGTAATCCAGCCATAGCTGAGGAGTGGTTGAGGCAGTTGAAGAAGAAATTGAAAATGGTGGGAACTCCGGATGAATTTAAAGTCAAGTTCACCGTAAGTTAACTAGATGATAAGGCAGATGAGTGGTGGGATCAGATTAAGGTATCCCTATGTGGCCAGTGTGATTGGGAACGATCCGAGGATGTCTTTTTGGAGAGATTCTTTCCCAAATATGTTGACAAGCCAAAGCCAAAGAATTCCTAGAATTAAGCCAAAAGATATGAGCGTTTTGGATTATCAAATTAAATTTAAGGAATTGTCAAACTATGCAGGGCAGTTAATTCCCAATGAAGCTACTAAAGCTTAGAGATTTGAGCAATGTCTTAGGTGGGGTATTTCTAGCATACTTGTAAATTTAAAACTCGAGTCGTATTTGGATATGGTTGAGAGAGCTCTGCTTATTGAGCAACCACTTAGGGTAAGTGAAGATGAATGAGAATTTGCAAAATGAGATTTGAGAACAGTATTCTCAAATTTTATTTTTTTTAGGACTAAGTGAGAAATAAATTTCGAGACAAAATTTTTGTAAGGGGGATAATGTAATGGTTCAGACCTTTGTCAATAAAACGGATCGAATGTTTGATTTTAAAAATTTACAATGTGTATATTTATATCCAAAAAATGTATAAATATACGTTGGAGAAATTGAATTAAACAATATATACGTACATACATACATACATACATACACACATATATATATATATATATATATGATTTTTTGGGGGGAAAAATTAGGATTTATTAATTGGTGATTATCTTAAAACTAATCAAAAAGGAATTAGTTTAGGTTAACTATGATTAAAGAGTAATTAATCATAGTAATTTGGTGATAAATCATGTAAAGGAGGGCAAAATGGTAAAGTTTAAAGGATAAGTATGGTTGCAGGGTAATTTTACCCCAAAAGCTTCTTTAAAAGTTTTTGATATTCTGAAAGTGATCTTCCCCTTTGTGAGAATAGAGAGACAGAGAGAGAGGACAAAAAACAAAGAGAAAAACCATGAAAAAAAAAAGAGGAAAACTAGGGAAGAATGAGGAGAAATAGAGAGATTTGTCGATCCGTTCTTTAGGAAAAATTGTTCAGCTCATTGAGAAGAATGTTTGGTGCAAAAATTGAAAGATTCAGTAGAGATTTTGTGTGAAACGGAGGAACCAATATACGATAAATACCTCTAGACTTTATTCCTTTGATAGGTGGAGATAGT
>JAJTVC010003778.1:0-11242 GCA_022433055.1 Begonia peltatifolia | reverse complement strand
AACCCCCTTGAGATGGTCTTCCTTGTGACAATGATAAGCAATTTAGTGGAGTCTGTTCGGTAGACCCACCTAGTGATGGGGAGCGACCTTTCGTTTATCATCAATTTCAGAGCCATTTAGGCAAATTTGGCTATTTAGGTCGAAAGGGATTTGGACAATTTAGGGCTTGAATTCTGTAAGAGTTTTTAGACAATATTTAAGAAAACGCTTAAGGATGGAGGAATCAACATGATGGGGGTATGAAATCGTTGGTTTTTGAGTCAGAATCGCAGTGTGGTTTAGAGAAAATAGATTTTTCCGTAAGTGAGAGTGAGATCAGGGGCCGATTTCTTATATAGTGTCAGGGATAGGGCTCCTCTTTTGGAACCACGATCCCTCGTTCTCAAAATTTTGGCTGAAAATAGGGAGCCGATCTTGAGCGGGGACCTCCCATTCTCACTTACCCTAAAAATTACGGCACAGAACAGGGGGCTCATGCCCCTAACCTCTACCGAGTGGGCATGATGTTTGAAAATGTACATCCTTTGTACAAATATTATTATACCTCCATACATGGTTAATGAATTGCTCAGCTTTGCGGGAAAAGGTATTGAGGTGGAGAGATACTACCATCTTTCCCGAGATTATAATTTTTTCAAAACAGCCAAGGGACTTGTGTAACACCCCGAGAACTCATACGTTTCTGGTGCACTACAGTACGTCTATTTATACGCACTATGACATACTAAAACTTGACACAATCACCAAGAGTCCGACAAAACTCAAAATCCTAGGAAAGAGTCCAACGCACCCCTCGAACTACACAAATTCGGTGCCGCGCACCCACGTCCCCCATTTTGACGCTCTGCGCACACCCTCACGGTACCGCACGCACCAACTCAACATCACCGTGTCTCGCGCACGCACCCAGCGCCGCGTGCCCCACGCACCCTGCCTCTTTACAGCACGTCCGCTTACAAGCCCTCACCTGGCGCCGCACGACCCGTGAGCACCCGCAGGGCCACGTGTCCCGCGCACCTGCGATCTCGCCGCACTCCCACGCTCATCTACACTTCTCTGACACTCGCTGTACACATCCCGACCTATTCCATATCCTTTCGACTCCCAACCCCTCTCCCAAAATTTTGGCAGAGTAATGCCTAAAAACTATGTATCCCAAAAATTTAAAACCCTGTACACAGTTCATCAAAAATTAACAGTATTTATCTATTAACCATCCAGAAAATCTCCATAACAAAATCAGAGTTTAAAGACAACGAAAATCCATCAAATATAAATGAAGAAGCTCCACAGTATAGAGCAATATCATACTCTAACATATAAAAATACGTACGCGTCCCCAAAACACTATAACCACTCTACACAATCCTATACAACCGACTTCTATACGAACTCCTCTATCCGCATAAATACCCACACAAAATAACAACCCAACGAATCTCACCATCACCTACCACCACCATGGGTCGGGTCGCCCTAACAAAATCCGTTATCTGGTGCCTCGGTCGCACGCCGCCAACCGTCCTATGCCTCAGAACTAGGGTCTCGAGGCTCACTAGCAATATCGTCAGCACCTACACCATAGAACACACAACATAAGCATAACGCTCAGTAAGTAGTACAATATGAAAGTAAAAGCTGTCAATGCAATCTTATCACATGCAATCTTTACACTCACACTCATGTTGTCACTTCTGTGACGCGTATTGTAACTGTAACAGGGTAAGGAGGAACCTAACGCCACCCTACACCCTGACACATCGCCACCGTCCCTGACTCCCCAGCAACGAGGCCCACAAGCTACACACACGCATCACCACAAAGCAACCACATCAGGGTGAGGGTGTTCCTCGCGCCACACTACACCCTGACACGTCGCCCCCGTCCCAGCCTCCCCAGTACGGGGTCACAGTTGCCACACATATACATTTCGCGACAGCCCAGCCGGCCCACTCCTCGAGCGGAATCTGCGACTGGTGTTGTATCGGCCCACACGCTAGTAGGATCTGCGGTACCACTGCCCATCACCCTCACCGTCAACACATTCAAGCCGCGTGACAGCCCAGCCGACCCACTCCTCGAGCAAAATCTACAACTGGTGAAGCACCGGCCCGCACACTAGCAGGATCTGCGGTACCACCGCCACGCGTCTCATCACCTACTCAAAATATGCTCAAAACTATTTTCGTTGCCATTTTAAAAAAAATGATGCATGTCAAACAATACGCACGCACACCGCAATCAACAACATAAAATCCTAAAGTTCTACGGTGTAGGCCCACTTGGGAAAAACACATGCATGCACTACTTACCTGGCGTCCTAAGCTCGCTCAACGCACCACTTCGCCAAAATGCCTCAACCTAAAACACAAACAATTCACTCATCAATCTTTACTTCAAAACTCACCAAATAATTTAAAGTGACATTCCTTAACTACCGTCATGCGGTTCCAACTAAAATGAGTCACTAATTCGGTTCGGCCGAAAATTAGCCTAAACTTCGGACGCGCATAACTTTTGCGTCCGTCAACGGAATCGAACGATTCAAGTGGTTAAACGTCCCCTTAGGAACCTAGTTTAACATACAAAGACGGATTTTAAAACGGTAAGCCACAGCTAGGTGGAAAAACCCCGAAACCGAATCTGCCTCTTTTTATAAATTTTACATATTTGTTTACTTCCACCAAAACTCACTCAAAATTAGCTTTACGCATGAAAAACAGTCATGCTACTATCACATATCACAATTCTACGAAAAACACTCACTAATTTGACTCGGACCAAAATCCGACATTAACGTCCGACGCACATAACTTTTGCGTCGGATATCGAAATCGAACGATTCCAGTGGCAATACTTTCCTCTAACCACATATTTTAACCCACTAAAATAGAATTTAAAACGATTAACCATAACCCCGTCAAAATCCCCAAAAATAGAACTGTTTTTACACAAAAAAAGATAAAATCTCAACTTCGGTCCAATTTCTTCACCGAATATCCACATTTTGGTTCACCAATGTATACATTAACAATTTGGTGGTTCCTAATTAGAAAACAGCAATGGCAGCACAAAAATTCTCACGGTTCTCTTCCCAAAATTGTGCATTTCTCAACCGGCTCATTGAACCATAAAGTTCACCTCTATTTCTCCTAAATTTTAGTACAAAATCCCTGAAACTTAGAAGCAAAAACAACTCCACGCTCGGCTGTCAAAGCAGGACAAGACCGAAAGGGAAAACTCCTTGTTTCTCATTCGGTTCTGTCGCAGGAAGGCCGAGCCACACACACACTCACTTGGTTCTAAAACACCCCACAAAAACGAGCTCTAACCGTCAAAATTTCAAGAAAGACTAAGCTTCCAAGTTCGGTCGACAGAAACCAAAACAGCGGAGAACTCACCTGTGTTTTTAGCTCGGGAAGAACTCACTCCTGCCGAGTTTCAGCCTCGCCGGAACCGTCTAGCGCGTCACGTCTCTCCCCCGGTGGTCGATTGTCGGCAGTTCGCCCCATCCCCGATCACTCTCTCGCTCGCATCTCTCTCGGGCGTTCGACTCGCAAAACACCGAAGTGGAATGGCTTCTTCGTGAAGTCATTCCACTTAACATATTATTTTTTTTTGTTTTAATTGATTAAATTGCCAAAATGACCTCATGTGTTTTTATCGTCCGTAACTTCATTAAATTATCCTCCTCCCAACTTTAAAATTTCAAAAACCATCACTAGAATTAGATTCTGAGCTCTATGACTTAATTTACCCGTTAAAATATTTTCTGAAACTCCAACCGAGATTAAATCAAAAATTTTGAAAATTAGATTTAAAAATCTAAAATTTGCCAGGTTATTACAACTTGACTTGCTTAGAAAAACTCATTGAAATCCCAACATCGTAGGGTTGATGAAACAAAGATCCAGGGATTTGAACGTTAGAGCTTGAGTTATTCGCAATCTGATAACCCACACCATTCTACCTCGGGATGGACATAGAGATCTCATGAATTGCATGGATCTCAATGTGATTGAGAAACTACATAATGAGAAGATGTTCGACCATGGCTTCTTGATTTTAGATCACATGCATGAGATCGGTTGAACATGTAATAAGAATCTACAGTATGACACGTTTGTTCTAAAGATCATTGAGGGAGCTCAGATTCAACTACCGATTGTAGATGAAAGCACAAAATCTGACGATGTATTTGATAGGCTTCATTTGGTCCGGATGGACGTAGTTGAAGTTGACAGAACTTGGGAGTTCAAGAGAGATCAGAAAGCCTCCACCTCTGCCAATATTACTATGAAGAACGCCACCACGCGACCATTGTCCCCCTACACAGCTAGTAGGTGGGACATGATGGAGCAGAGACGAGAGTTTCTCATAGGCAGAGTTAAAGAGTTTACCATGTTATAGAGACAGCTGAATGAGTCCCACAGAGAGCTACGGACAGAGAGCTAAGGAAGACCATCATGGATTGGGTGAACCAAGATAACGATGGTAACTCACAGTAGTTTAGTTTGTGCTTTATATTTCAATTTATGTACTTTAGTTTATGCTTGTCATTTAATTTATGTTATGTAATATATTGTTGTACTTTACTTAATGGTTTTACTCTATCGTTGTATTTAATTATTTAGATCTGGCTTTAGGTTATAAAATTATGATTTGGAGATACATAAATTATTTAAAACTAGCTATAAATGAGTCATAAAATAAAGAAAATTCTGCCCAAATTTACAACTTCATCTCATTATAATAAATAGATAAATTATACATTATAATAAATACATAAATTATAGCGAATAGTCATAAATTTATACATCTGTCGTGTATAGAAGATTCCTGCATATAAATAAAAAACTATATTATAAAATCATTAAAGTGTGTTTATGAGCAATATGTGTTAAAATGTACCAATGTCCAGTCAGATGTGTGGAAACCAATAAATGTGTCTTGCAAAGCAGAAACGGAAGCAGCACCTAAAGTGGAATCTTTGTCAGGACAAATGCGACTATTATGCCCTTGAAGCCGACATATACCACACGAGCTCGTTGAGCTCTTCCTAGTAATTGTCAAACTTGACTACTCATCAACATCTGGTACTCTTTTCTTCTTCAGCAAGGAGAAGAATTTGTTTCAGATTTTTTATGAGGCGGCCACAGGTGTTGACCACTAAGCAGATGAATGAAATGTGAGTACATCTGTAAATAAGTTCCCCGATAATAATATTGATGAACGTCATTTTCTAGTGATAGTCTCATGAAATGAATGGATGAAATGGAATGTACATACGAAATTCCAGTAAGCTCTAATCTGTACCAGTTGTACAATCATGTATTCATGTCAACAACATATTATTCGTTGTTGTTGCTGACCTCAAATCGTGCACCTCTTGTAAACATATGGCTCAAATTTCAACCTTCACAAGTTTTTTTTCTTATCTGGGGACATAAGAGCTCTGTTGACTATGCCAACTTTTCATATTTTTTCACAATCCTAGTCATCAAGAATTTTCAGATAATCCCGAACATGGTTAGTATCAGTTTTTCTGACAGGTAATTGAAGTTCATTGAATCACTCGCATAAATTATTCAATCTTATTTCACACTTTGGGATCGAAGAAAATGCAAGACTAGCCAAATGTCTAGGATTTATGTATCGAAGATATGCGTGAGCATTCAGGTTAATCTGATGTAGGTTCCTCATTTCTTTCTCGAAATGAAAAGTTGTGGTTGCCCTGATCGCATTCTACATTGCATTTACTCCAAAATTGGTTTTTAAAATTTGCGTACATATGTCGAAGGTAGTAGCAGTGTTCGATTTACAGTAATTCCCACTGAACAGTAGGAAACAACCCTTAATATTTGAAAAACCAACAGAGTTAAAATAAAACAATATAACTGCCACAACCCCCAATATTTGAAAAAACAGTCAAAAATGCTTTATACCTTTTGTCGATTAGAAACAAATGTCCATCCATATCTCGATTCAGTCTGTAGGTCTTCCTTTAATAATTTCAAAATTCACGTCCATGAGTCCTTACACTCTAATTCCATATTGGTAACAACAATAAGATATATTTCATCATTGTCATCAATGCTGATGGTTGTTAATAATTAGTTGGGACACGAGTCTTTCAAATGACAGTCCTCTAAACAGATAATATTTTTACCACACTGTAGCAAACTTGTCTTACAAGCAGCCACACACATATATATTCTTTCAAATACACAAAACTCAACATTAGCAAAGCCCATCAAGTAAGTCTGTAGGTCTAATGTGCTATCGGGATTTGATCTACGTATTTCTTCTGCGAACGACCACAATATCTTGTATTGTTCGTCGCCTTTCCCTTCATTAAGTTTGGAGTTTCGCTTATTGCTCTTATAGAAAGACTTGGAGTGATGTTGACATTCCAACATTTCCTCATAGTCTCAATTATGAAATGAATTTTCCACGTAAGTTGACTTTTGAACCTATTCAAATAATGATTTGCCACCTATTTTGCAATAGCGTGTCGATTCTCAATTTTCAATGAACAGTTGTGAGAATCTTTGAAACTCTTTATTTGAAACGTAAGCTCATTTTATGTAACACCCAGAAATTTCCGTTAAACGATTTTTGAGATTTTGTAATTATAATCTGTGGAGTTTTAGTCGAAATCGGGGGCAGGAAGTTTGTACCGCTATGTAAGAGATTATTTTGAAACTAAGGGACGAGAAAGAATTATAAGATTCCAACCGAAAACAGACTGGATGGCCGTTTAATCGAAAGAGTTATGGTTCAGAGCGATTTAATAATTAGTATTATTATTATTATTATTATTGTTATTATTAAAAAGAATATAACAGAAGAAGAGAAAACACCTCTTTTGGTGTTTTCTTCTTCCTCACCGCGAGAGCCCCTGCATCTGGCGATCTCCTTCGTTCTCCTTCGTTTCTTCAATTTTCGGTAATTTCTTCTTATTTCTTAGTAGATAGTTAGTCCTCTAGTGATTTTGAGCTATAAAAAGTGGAGTGAGTAATAAGTAGTTTTAGTAAACCCTAAGAGGGTGATACGAAATTTGGAGGTTTAAGTCGATTTGTATTCGTGTATTGGTGTTTAAGCTACGAGTAGGAATATATTTTGAGATTTTATGGGGAAAATTGAGCGTTTGGATAGCCGAATGCTCAGATTGTAGAACAGTTTATGTTCAGCCACATCTGGCCAAGTTGTGGAGGTCTAATTAGGAAATGAATGAAACCGTTAGAAATTAGACACCCTAAGGAACCCATAGCATTTTGAATCGTCCAAATCGGACGAGTATTGGATAAGTCATGCGTTTCTGAATTTGGTCAGAAATTGAGTAGAGTTTCGAGGTTAGCTAGAAGTGGTGGTTTAGTAGGGGTTTATGATTTCCGCATTCGAGTTTTACGAATTAGAAGACGAGTAGAATTGATGAATGTGTGATTTTATAGGTTCTCCAGTTTAACGAGCAGTCTACAAAATCCGAGTTGCTAAGGACACCAAGTAAGTAATGTAGTAGGAGTTTTACCTTCGGGTCTAAATTACAGTTCAGTATGATGCATTGCACGTTTACTTTATGTTATGCTTTCATGGTTGTGTATCATTGTTTAAAGATAGAGGAACGAGACGAAAATGAATTTTCATGTTTTTACGAAGTGAAACAATAAGATGTGAGTAGTGTAGAACGGAATTGAGAAGATATGTAAGAAGATAATGAAGGTGGGGTTGAGTGACATTGTTCTATAAAGGAAACCGCGTCCTATGAGGGTGATAGCGAGATATGTCACTCTTCCCCCGCTTTATGTGGTGATATTGTCTTATGACGGGGACTGGTGTTGCACCGGCCCACACGCTAGTAGGATCCGTGGTACCACTGTCCATCACCCTCACCGTCAACACATTCACGTCGCATGACGGCCCAGCCGGCCCACTCCTCGAGCAAAATCCGCGACTGGTGAAGCACCGGCCCGCACACTAGCAGGATCCGTGGTACCACCACCACACGTCTCGTCACCTACTCAAAATATGCTCAAAACCATTTTCGTTCTCATTTTAAAAAAAATGATGCATGTCAAACAATACGCACGCACACCACAATCAACAACATAAAATCCTAAAGTTCTACGGTGTAAGCCCAATTGGGCAAAACACATGCATGCACTACTTACTTGGCGTACTAAGCTTGCTCGACGCACAGCTTCGCCAAAAATACCTCAACCTAAAACGCAAACAATTCACTCATCAATCTTTACTTCAAAACTCACCAAATAATTTAAAATGACATTCCTTAACCACACTCATGAAATTCTAACTTAAAAGAGCCGCTAATTCGGTTCGGCCGAAAACCAACATAAAGTTCGGACGCGCATAATTTTTGCATCCGTTAACAGAATCGAGTGATTTAAGAGGCTAAACGTTCCCTTAGAAACCTAGTTTAACATACTAAGACGGATTTTAAAACAGTAAGCCGCAGCTAGGTGGAGAAACTCCGAAACCGAATCTGTCCATTTTTATTAAATTTCACATTTTGTCTTTCTTCAACCAAAACTCACTCAAATCTAGCTTTACGCACCAAAAACAGCCATGCCACTTTCACATGTCGCAATTCTACAAAAAACGCTTACTAATTTGACTTGGACCAAAATTTGACATAAACTTCTGACGCGCATAACTTTTGCGTCAGATATCGGAGTTGAGCGATTCCAGCGGCCAAACACTCCTCTAACCACCTATTTTAACACTAAAACAAAATTTAAAACGATTAATTGTAGCCCCATCAAAATCCCCAAAAAACAGAACTGTTCTTATACGAAAAATATCCAAAATCTCAACTTCGATCCAATTTTGCCGATTTCTTCACCGAATAATCACATTTCAACCTATAAGCACAATCTAACCCGAAATCGGAAATTTAAGCACAAAAATCCAAATTTTGGCTCAACCTTCTCCCTCGGTTTCTCTCCCTCTCACCGGTCTCCTGCTGTCCACCCGCTAACACACACACTCACCCTCCTAATCCACTCAACATTGCAGCCAAATTCACAGAAAAATGGAGAGAAGCCGAACTTTAGTCTCAGCCAAACCGGACAGGACAGCAGAGGGAGAGAAGGACTTACAGGGTGGTGGCATCTGGCACTCGGGTGGGAGAAGGAGGACTCCAGCAAAACGTCCAGTCGTCAGCAGCAGAATTGGACGGAGACTCACTCCCTCGGTCGACTGCAGAAGGCGCTCGGGCCCTCACCCTTCAGGAGCTCGAGCCGCAGAAATCGAACGGCTTCGGATCGTCGAAATAGTAGCACTCGCTCGCAGCTCTCCCCTCACACTCCCGTTCGTTGGCTATTGGTCGCAACTCCGACTTCGGCACACGATCGTCCTTCGTTCTCCGGTCGTCTTTTCTCAACGCTCGCAGGCAGAAGAGAAAACCGAGTGGCTTCCTCGTGAAGCCATTCGATTTTTCTCAAATTTTGTTATATATTTTTTTAAATTTAATTTAAAATAATTTAATTCACCAAAACGCCCTCACATGTTTTAATCGTCCGTATTTTCGTTAAATTCGTGCCCTCCCAACTTTAAAATTTTTAGAAACCGCCACTAGAATTAGATTTCGAGCTCTCTGACTTAATTTACCAGTTAAAATATTTTCCGAAACTCCAACCGAAATTAAATTAAAAATTTCATAAATTAGCTTTAAAATCCAAAATTTTTCGGTTTATTACAATTTATGGGTGCGAAAAGGTTTAGTTGCATGCCTCATCGGTGGCTCGTAGACCTATTTTTCTTAAAATTGTGAAAATGAGTTTTCATTCGAACAATGTTTTAAAACCATTTGTTATCGCATTATGATTTGAAAGAAAATATAAAAGAAGTTTTACATGCATTTAATGTAGCATTTTTACTGAGTTAGTCGCTCACCCTAAATGATCACCTCCCTTTTCTAAAAAAGAATAAGAACAGTAAGTAGTTAGAGTTTGGGAGCTGTTAACTTTACTTATAGCGCATTATGTTTTAAAAGAAAATGTAAAATAAGTTTTACATGCATTTCATATATATAGCATTTATACTGAGTTAGTCGCTCACCCAAAACAACTATTTACCTTTTCCAGAAAAGAATAAGAGTAGTGATTAGCTAGAGCTTGGTAGCTGTTAACTTTACTTATTTCTTTCTATATTTGAGTGTTTTGTTGAATTCCTAGTAATAACTTACATTTAGTTGGACTTGTAGAATTTATTGGATTTGGATATAGACTTGTAACGCTATTGAAGTGTTATTTATTTTATCACACTACTATATCTATGTTCAAGTATTTTAATCACTGTGTAGGTCTTGGCTTTCTGATTTATGTTCAAGTATTCCACTACAATCGAGCCTTAAGTTGGGTGATCAAGTCTTTTATGAGGATCAGGTTATCCAACCCGGCATTCTATTAGACCTGCCTCTAGGTCATGACAACATTCTTCTACGTATGATCAAGCTTTTGCCTTCTTCACATTAGCATCCTTAACTCTAACGAGTTGTGTTCTTTTGGCTTGTGTAACTTTAATCGGAGGCGTTACGGATTTGTCACTTTCCTTGCATTGCAATGCTCATTTCTTAATCAATTTAGTAATGTATGTTTACAAGGCATTCGGACTTCAACATTGCCGTTTATAAAGAATAAATTTTTCTGGCCCTAGTGCTTTTAAAAGACAAGAAGTCGTGGCTGTTCATATGTTCATTTTTCTATGCCTCTTATTGTATTCTAGGATGACATTCTAGTTTCTTTTTATCATTGCAGTCCCTCACTGGTGGAGTTCTTTTACTACGTGACAAGTTCTTGATCATACTTTGTAGGGGTAAAGACATACTTCCAGCAAGAGTTGCCAATTTAATTGCTGAAGGAGCAACAAATTTTATAGATGTTCAATTAATGAAGAGTGTGCACGACTTAAAGCCAATCAACTTATTTGTTTCGGTGATGGAATATTGGAAAAGAAAACTAAAATGGAAACTTTGTCTGACTTTCAGAATCTCCAAGCGTAGTTTACTGATTACGAAGCAACCTAAAGATGTAAAACTTCAATTGGAAGTGGAAAAGTGAAATTAGAGACAGACCAGAGAAAGGAAGAACACCACCTTACTTTCGTAAGATCACCTCTCGTTATCGTTACTATGAATTTAACTCTTGGTTTCCTTTTAAATTGTCTGTAAGTGCTGATTTATATTGATATCATGTAGTTTTTGCAGCTTAGTTTTAAGATA
>JAJTVC010003749.1:64419-103028 GCA_022433055.1 Begonia peltatifolia | reverse complement strand
CAAAAATATCTAGATAAATTCATCATTGTATTTATCGACGATATCTTGGTTTACTCCCTTAATGAAGACGAACATAAATAGCATTTGAAGATGGTTCTAGAGACTTTGAAGCGGCATCAGCTGCATGCAAAATTCTCCAAATGCGAGTTCTGGTTGGATAAGGTGCATTTCCTTGGACATGTGATTTCCAGTAGAGGGGTATCAGTGGATCCAGCTAAGATACAGTCAATCAATTAATAGCCTCTACAAAAGAATGTCAGCAAGATTCGAAGCTTTCTTGGGTTAGCTGGTTACTACAAGAAGTTTATTGAGGGGTTTTCAAAGATTGCAGCACCCCTGACTCGTCTAACAAGAAAGGAAGTCAAGTATGTATAGTCGGAAGGCTGTGAGCATAGTTTCAAGATACTGAAGTAGAAATTGAGTACAACTCCAGTGTTGACACTTCCAATGATGGATGAGAAGTTCAGTATTTATTTTGATGCTTCAAGAATCAGATTGGGTTGTGTCTTGATGCAAAACGGAAAGGTGATCACTTATGCAAGGTATGTAGAGACATGTTTGATCTGCCAACAAGTCAAGACTAAGCATCAGAGGCTGGCTGGAAAGTTGCAACCATTGTCTGTTCAAGAATGGAAGTGGGACCAAATATCCATGGATTGTGTTGTCGGGTTACCCCGGATGACAAAGGGATTTGATGCGGTGTGGGTGATTGTGGATCATTTAACTAAATCTACCGGCGAAGATGACGTTCAATATGGACAAGTTTGCGGACTTGTACATTTAAGAGATAGTGAGGTTGCACGGAGTACCAATTTCGATTGTGTTGTACAGGGACCCAAGATTCACATCAAAATTTTGAAAGAGTCTGCACAAAGCAATGGGAACACGACTGAATTTCAGTATAGCCTTTAATCCTCAGACCGACGGACAATCTGAACAGACTATTCAAAGTTTAGAGGATATGCTTTGAGCCTGTGTACTAGAGTTACAGGGTTCGTGTAGCAAGTATTTACCCTTGGTGGAATTCTCGTACAACAACAGCTATCAGGCTACGATAAGTATGGCCCTCTACGAAGCTTTATACGGGAGGAAGTGCAGATCGCCGCTTTATTAGGAAGAAGTTGGTGAAGCCGGCTTGATTGTTCCAAAAATCGTGCAACAAACGACTGAAAAGATCAAAATTATTCGGTAGTGGATATTGACAGTTCAAAGTCGACAAAAGAGCTACGCCGATAGAAGAAAGAGAGAATTGGAGTTTAAAGTCGGAGATGAAGTTTTCCTAAAATTTTCGTCGTTCAAGGATGTAATGAGGTTTGGGAGGAGGGGCAAGTTGTGCCCAAGATACGTTGCACCATTCCCAATCACAAAGAGAATTTAGAGAACTGTGTACCAACTAGAACTGCCTACTTCCATGGAGATCATTTTCGGTTTGTTGTGGTTTAAAAATTCAAATAGATGCTGTTTTTGTTAAGGAAAAACATACTTTTGCAAAAAACAGTTTTGTGTTCACCAAAAGGGCAAGGTTGATGTTGATAGTTGGGACCACTTTGTGCATGGCTGAAAGTTGCTCCAAGGCTCGAAATTTTGCTGCATACTAATCCTAATTTGATGTTTTATGTTGCTCATTTATTGTTAAAATTCTTGGAGCAAACCTAGGTTAAAATAGTGCATATTTTTAGTGAACTTTTCACACACCTGAGAGTAGTGAGCATTGTTTTATCTTTGATAATTTAATCTAATTGCATGATCCCAAAAGTGATAAATTCCTTTCCTTTTTGCTCATTAATATTTTTTTTGCTTTACTAGTATTGTTAAAAAAAAAAAACAAAACAAAACAAAAGAAAGAAATGAAAACTTAAAGGGAGATTAAGTCAATTACCTTAATTAGGTCACTATTCATAATGCTTAAGACTTGAACATGAAAACAAGAAGTGGAATCCAAATTGGCACAAACTCAAATATGGCCCAAGAATCCAATCCACCGAACCAGGGCAAGGACATTCCTCAAAACGATACAGACACCCATCAAGAGGGAGAGTCGGGTATGCAACGTCAACTAAATGGTTTAAGTGGAATGGTTGGAACACTAAGTAAACAACTTCATGACATGAACCTAAAGTTTGAGCAAGTTATGAGTTGACGTCGTCATACGCACCGTAGAGAATCCTCCTAAGACACTATACCTAGGAGACGAAATGACAATCTTTAGAGACGAGTTAGAGACCAAGAGCCCTTAGACGATGAAGTTGAGATTGAGTATTCTAGGGATCGGCACCCTAACTATGATTACGATGAGGATGATGAGTGGACCTTAGATGAAAAATAAAACTTTCGTCTACCAATTCATAGGAATCATGATGAGTTTAGACGAGACCGACATAGAGACCATGATGACCTTCAAAACGTTAAGATACAAATTCCCCCTTTAATGGAACATGGGACGAAACGACATTTTTAGAAGGGTTAGAGAAGGTTGAGAAGATTTTTTATTGTTATAACTACTCCGACAAAGTCAAGATCCAGTTGGTTTATGTAGAGTTTACAGTCTATGCATTACTCTAGTGGTTTAATAGGAGGACGCAAAGAGCGCAGACTGGATTTAACTCTATTGATACTTAGAGAAAGATGAAATCTATCATGACGAAGAGATTTGTCCCTAGTCATTACAAACAAGAGTTGATCATGCAAATACATAGCCTCAAACAAGGAAGTATAACTGTTGAGGAGTACCTCACGGAGTTCGAGACTCTCAAAATTCGTGGAGAATTAGAAGAACCCGAAGAGCAAACCTTAGCTAGGTTCATCAATGTCTTGAATTATGATATTGCTGACGCCATAGAATTGCACCCAATAGAATCCATGGACATGGTAGTCCAGATGGCCTTGAAAGTCGAACGCCGAATCAAGAGGAATAGGAAAGCCACCCAATCATTTAAGATTAACCAGCTCCCCAAATACACCCCTAAGCCACCTGAGTCTAACAAACCAGTGGCCAAGGCTGATTGGAAATAGTCTTTTCAGAGACATTGGCCTCCCAAAGAATCAAGTAGTAAACCAATAAACCCTAAAGTATCAGAGGTCAAGACTACGAAAGACAACCCCACTGGATAGAGAGCACGCGACCTCAAGTGCTACAAGTGTCACGGCATAGGTCATTTCATGGCCCAATGCCTGAACCGTCATGTCATGATCATTAAGGAAGACACCGGTGAGTTCATAAGTGAAGACGGGTTTGAAGAGGAAGTGGAAGAAGTAGAAAAGGATGAGGACGAAAGTGACTCGGTAGAAGAAGTTATTCATGCCCCTAATGGCCCTTTGCTTATGGTGAGAAGACAAGTTCTCATAACCAAGAGTTCAGGAGAGGATTGCCAGCGGGAGAACATCTTCCACAGTAAGTGCCTCATTAAGGATAAGTTGTGTTTTCTCATTATTGATGGACGAAGTTGTGCGAACGTGGCCTCCAAAGACTTAGTGACTAAGTTAGGGTTAGAAACTAGAGCTCACCCCCACCCATATAAGCGTAAATGGTTAGATGATAGAGATGATGTTAAAGTTACTAAACAAGTAAGAGTCGAGTTTACTTTAGGCAAGTATAAGGACTCGGTTCTTTGCGATGTTGTGCCTATGAGTGCAAGTCATTTGCTTTTAGGCCGACCTTGACAATTTGACCGAAAAGTGAACCACGATGGACATTCCAACTACTATTCCCTCAAATTTGAAGGCAAAGCTTTTAAGTTAGCATCCATGACCCCTAAGCAAATAGCTAGGGATGAAGCTATTAAAAGAGAAGAAAATAATAAAGCGAGTCTCTTTGTGACTAAGGCTGAATTATAAGCATCTGTGCTTACAAGGGATCCCATGATTTTGATACTATTCCAGGATAGAGTGATAGAACTAGGAGATATACCTACCCCCGTTAAAAACCAATTACATCAGTTCCAAGACGTGTTTTCCAAAAATTTACCTAAAGGTTTGCCACCCCTACGTGGGATAGAACACCAAATTGATCTCCAACCCAGAGCTGCACTACCCAATCGACCAGCCTATCAAATGAACCCCAAAAATACCAAAAAACTGCAAGATCAGGTGCAAGAATTACTAGATAAAGGCTACATAAGAGAGTCCATGAGCCCCTATGCAGTTCCCTCACTAAGTTCCTAAGAAATACAGCACCATGAGGATGTGTGTCGATAGCCGAGCCGTGAACCACATCACAGTCAAATATAGATTTCTCATCCCTAGGCTAGAGGACATGTTAAGTGAGCTCAATAGAGCTTCGATCGGTTCCAAAGTGGATCTTAATATTGGTTATCATCAGATACGCATGAAAAAAAAAGATGAGTGGAAGACAGCGTTCAAAACCAAGTATGGATTATTTGAATGGATGGTCATGCCTTCGGGCTTTCTAACGCCTCAAGCACGTTTATGGACTCATGCACCAGGTACTTAAAGAATGCCTTGGTAAGTTCATTGTTGTCTACTTTAACGACATATTAGTGTATAGCATGGACCTTCCATAACACCTTAACAACCTTAGTACCCTTTTCCATACCCTTCGAAAAGAGAAGTTATTTGGGAACCTTAGCAAGTGCTACTTCACACAGAACAAATTTTATTTCTTAGGCTTTATAATCTCCAAAAATGGTATGGAAGCTGACGAGGAAAAATCAAAGCCATTAAGGATTGGCCTACGCCCAATTCCATATCGGAAGTACGGAGTTTCCACGGGCTAGCCTCATTTTATAGGAGATTTATCCAGAACTTTAGCTCAATAGCTGCACCCGTTACAGACTGCTCCAAGAAAGGGAAAGAGTTTACTTGGACCTTTATTTGTCAAAAGAGCTTTGCGTTAATTAAGGAAAAGTTATGTCACTCCCCCGTACTTGCTCTTCCTGACTTCAACAAGGTATTCAAAGTTAAAAGTGATGCGTCAGGAGTTGGAATAGGAGCAATACTTATACAAGACCAACGACCCATCGCATATTTCAGTGAGAAGATGAAAGAAGTCGTGCTCAATTATTCTACTTATGATAAGGAGTTTTACGCAGTTATACGAGCATTAGAGCACTGGCAGCACTATATCTTATCGAGAGAATTTGCTATCAACACTGATCATCAAGCCTTACGGCACATTAAGACCTAACATAAGCTGAACAAAAGGCATGCAAAATAGGTAGAATTTCTAGAGAGGTTTTCATATACCATAAGATATCTCAAGGGACAAAATAATGTTGTAGCAGATGCTCTATCTAGGAAGCGCATCCTTTTCACCGAGCTAGCAGTGAGATTTTTTGGATTTGAATGGATTAAGGATAGCTATGCCTCTGACCCTGACTTTGGATCTCATTATGCCTAATGCCTAGACAAGGTCGAAGGAGATTATTGCCTTATGGATGGTTATTTGATCAAAACAGGAAAATTGTGCATCCCTCAACGAAGCTTAAGACGATGCCTTGTGAAAGAAGCTCATTGTGGGGGCTTAGCCAATCATTTTGGGGAAAAGAAGACCACCCTTGATATGCTCGAGGAACACTTTTTCTGGCCTTATATGATGAAAGATGTGCATTGCCTGGTAGAGACGTGCATAGTTTGCAAGAAAGCTAAAAGCAGAATTCTACCTTAAGCTTATACATGCCCTTACCCGTCCCATCTCACCCCTGAATTGCAGTCCGTATGGACTTTGTATTAGGACTACCACGGACCGCCCCAGCTAAGGGTTCGATCATGGTGGTCGTGGATAGGTTTTCCAAAATGGCACACTTTATTCCTTCTGCTAAGAAAGATGACTCTACTTTAACTGCCGACCTATTTTTCAAATAGATTGTTCGCCTACATGGCATTCCACACTAGTATCAGACAGAGACACTAAGTTTTTAAGCGTCTTCTGGACCACTTTATGGAGAAGGTTGGGGACTAAGTTGTGCTTCAGCACTTCTTTTCATCCTCAAACTGACGGGCAAACGGAAGTTGTCAACAGGACTTTAGGCTCCCTCTTACGCAGTGTTATATGCAAGAAATTGTCTAATTGGGACATAATACTTGCAGCTTTGGAATTTTCTTACAACCGCACCCTTCATTGCACTACTCAGAAATCGCCCTTTTTATGTTGCCTATGGGTTTAATCCATTTACACCATTGGACCTTGTCCCTTTACCTACTAAGGACATAGCCAACCTATCAGATGCAAATAAGGCCGAACAAATTAAGAAGTTACACGAAACAATGCGAAAGGCTATTGAAAAGAGAAATGAGAGTGTAGCTAAGCACGTGAACAAAGGTCGCAAAGAAGTCATTTTTCAAAAAGAGGACTTGGTATGGTTGTACATACGGAAGGAAAGATTTCCTGATAAGAGAAAGTCTAAACTTCTACCTCGTGCGAATGGACCATTTAAAGTACTTGAGAGGATCAATGATAACGCCTACAAAATCGAATTACCGGGTGAATATGGAGTATCTGCGACTTTCAACGTGCAAGACTTGTCATCCTATAAAGGCGATGAAGATCAGTTCTAGGACCCGAACTTATTGGATTTTAGGTCAAATCCACAGTCACCTGGGGAGGATGTGTGCCCCATTGGCCCGTCACACGATCTCAAGTCCAAGCACACACTTTAATTAACTTACATTCTCACACGCTTGTCTCTTGTGCAGTTAATTATTTAATGGAGCCAGAAATTGAAAGCTTAAAGTGGGAAGTGGAGACTCAAGACATGGAGCAACCAAGGCACGTCCTTGCGTGGGAAGCCACCATCGAAGAACATGATACTCTTAAGGGAATTTGTCTTCCCGAGCAAAATTCTATGTAATGTTTTAATTTTGAACTTATTGCGCAAACATTGGCATTCTTGTTAAACTTATTATTGTGTTCATGCATTAGGCATTTAGGACTACATTGCATGGCTAGGATAGATGATGGAATGGTTTTGGGGTTCGCTTATTTTGAAGCACCAACCGAGCAAGCCAACTCTTTACCGCGCGCGCGGCAAGAAGGAAAGCCACATAATGGTGGCCAATCTTACCCGATTTGTTCACACCTTTGAGCTGCCTTTTGAGAAGCATGCCCCCTTTACCTTTTGTGGAAGAAACATGGATCCATGACTTGGCATTCAGCAAGCCATTGATCACATCTTGGCTGCCACCATCTCAGCCGCACATTGCATCAATCGTGAACCGATTACAAGCCACCCTTCTATAAGTTTTGAAGACCAAAAGCTCAGCCCTAAACCCCTCCATCCTAGGCCTATATAAACATAGCATTTGTGTTTGTATTTTGGTTGGTAAATTGAATGAGCATCAGCATGTTTCTCTAGAGAAAGCGGAAGGAGTTTTCCACCACCTTTCAAGGTATGTGCTCGTTCCTTGAACCGATTAGGAGAAGCCTCCTAGCTTGGCAACTTAAGGTTGTTGCTCGAGCTTGTGTTCCACTTTTCTGTGCTCCCTTTCAAGGGAAGGAAACAAGAAGAGAGTGGCCAAAACCGGTTCCCCAAGTTGAGAATCTTTCCATGAAAGATTGTTATTGCCGAAAGCATTACATTGACTTATCGGCCAAGTTGCGGGTTTTGTGTATACATTTTTCATTTCTAATCAACTTGGACCACGACTAACACCATCACACAGCTCACTCACTCCACTAACCTCTCACCAAATTTCGTTTCATTTCAAGCACATTTGGCTGTTCATTTTTCCATTTTTCTCAAGGGTTTCTCAACTTGGCCGAAATCCAAAGGCCTAACTGATCTTTTTAAGTGTTCTAATCACAGAGCAAGGGTTAGGCCGCAACAATGTGCTTATTCCCCATCTCCGATTAGAATCTTACCTAGTGGATAGAGTTTATTTTGATCCATTTTTAATCCAAACTGAGAGTACTGATTATGTTTTGAAGGAAAATATTTTTCTTAATTTTCTCTCATGAGCTAAGCCGGAAGAAAATATTTGTAGATCCCTAAGTCACCCTAGAACTTTAAGGCTAGACCTTAATGATAGATTGTCTAGAAAATTTTTAAGTGATTAGTTCCCCGATTTATTTTAGCAAATAATTTAATTTCATGGATAGAGTGTATGGAATACTTGAATTATTCAATTAATTATTGTATCATGTTTACTGATTTGAACTTTATTAGACTTGAAGATTTTTATGTTAATTTCTTTGATATTTTCTAACCTATGCATGAACCTACCATCTATGAATTGAAAATTGAAACATGTTATATGTTTGAGGATAAATTTAGAATGGTTAGGCATAATTTTTGTGGTCCTTTTTCTCACCAAGTTGAATTTATTTCTTATATTTTGGATAAAAATTGTTTCTCTATATTATATTCTTGATTTGAGAAAAGGAATGATCCTTTGAGTATGACATTGATATGTAGGTCCTTAATGGAAAACATCAACCCAGATGTAGCAAAGAAAGTGGTTAGTACTTTACCCACAAGGTAAGTGCCACTTAACACTTTATTAACTTGGCTATTTATGATAGGATGGACAATGAATTATTTTAATTATTGCTTTGATCTGAATTTTGGATATAATGTTTACAATTTTTCTTTGTTTATCACTTTTTAAGATTATTTAAAAGATTAATCATTTTGTTTAGTAGCACATAATATAGTCCATGCTTTCTTGCATTTATTTTTTAAATTGGAATATTATGTGATAGATGAATTTGGTGATATTAGTGTAAGTTTACCTCTTATTTTCGATTTGGAATACATTCACTTGTTGTTGGAAACTTTGTTATATTTGAAGTTTGGAGATAGTTTTATAATCGTGTCTCTTATTTTTAATTTGGGATATAACCTTTTGTGGAGACTAACATTGTTGAGAAATATACTAAACCACCCTCAACAAACTCTATGGCCAAATTTTTCTACTAATTTGTTTAATTATTTTGTAAGCTTTAATGGTCAAAGAAAACTTAGAGAAAACTTACTAACCCTGGTATAGTTGGTTAAACTCATGGAGAAAAGTTTTTAGATTTGAGGATAAATCTTCAACAACTCAAAGGAGATGATCTGCCTAGGGTTGGTCTTCACCGACCAAGGCCAAGTGCATGCCTGAAGAGGATGAGTGCCCCAGAGGCCGAAGACTCAAGCTCAAATTAAGATAAGTAATCAATTGAGTTCTTTCACTAAAATATATGTTTATTTTGTAGGAAAGGATCTTCGGATTGCTTGGATTAGGGTAGTGCACATGAGAAAGCAGGATGACACACAAAGGAAGAACATGGTCGCGTCGTGGTTCAAGGAGGGCGCATGCATAATGGATAGCCTAGCCGAGAAGGAGTGTGTGCAAGAGGAGAAGCCAGCCAAGCATGTGGCGCGCGGAAGAAGAGAGACCACCAAAGCTAGAGATAGCGCACGCAGCGTAACAGCAATCCAACACGTGGAGCGCGTGGGAGGCAACAGCGCAGCAGTTGGTGCGCACAGAAGTCATCCCTTGGCACGCAAAAGAGAGAACCCAGCGCATCAATGGCGTACATATAGAGTAGCACGAGGGGCGCACGGAAACAACATCTGGAGCACGCAAAGGAAGGCTCAAGCGCGCACGTGACCGTACATCAATAGCAGTGTGCACACGCTCGAAGCAGCACCCACAGCGCACGTGACAGCAGAGCCAACCTACGACTATTTTTTTTATAACGGCTATTTCAATGTTTCTTACTTTTTAGCTTTTCTACAGAACACCTGATTACTTTTCCTTGTATTTAAGCTTAATCGGAAAACTTTGTAATGGTTGTTGTCACACGGTTCAGGCTACGAAGACGCTTGATGAAGGTGGTGGAATGATGAAAATGAGGAGTGATGATCAAACAGGTGGAGGTGGGTGTTGTGAAGAACGTGACAATGAAATGTGGGTGATGAAATGTAGGCTCCAACAACCGTCCGAGTAGCTAAAATCGTAGCTATCGGTAAATGCTTTCCTATGGAAAAACATCGGCGAAGGAGGATGGTTTGACCCACTTTCTTCTCCTTTTCTTCACTTAGAAGAAGAAGTAGAAATGGTGCAGTAACTCACAAGAAACCTTGCCCTTGAGAGCTTAGAAGGCACAACTCCTCTTGATTGTTGACAATCGAGGCAAACTCACCTTCTCGGCAAGGAGAAAACCTTGACAATTTTTACATAAAGATTCCAGCTTCAATTCACTTTTCATTCATGGTATCTAACCATTTTACAAACCTAGAAGGAGGCTTAGTTAGAAGAGGAAGATTTGGAGAAGAAACGAACAAGAAGTCTTCAGATTAGTCGTTGGACAATGGTTAGAAATATAGTCGTTGGACGCTGCCACGTCAGCGCTGGTGTTCGCTTGAGCTCGCGGGGGCTGCTGCTCTTGTGCGCGCCTGTGGCCAGTTCACTTGCTGTTGCGTGCCTTTGGTCAGCACAATTAACTTTGGTTCAACTTGGTTCAAAATCTTGTTGCATGCCAGCTGTTCGATGAAATGCTCCATTCATGTGCCAACTTGATCCTTCACACTTCCTTGTACATCCCCTCTTCTATGATTAATAGTTTGTCAAAAAGGAGGACAAACTCCTTCAAAAACGAGTGATACGGGTTGTGCACTTGTGAAGATGAGCGGCTTGATTCCTCCATAAGCTTCAACAAGTCATTTATGTACAAAAACACACAAATCAATTAGTAGATTAAATTGATTAAAATACTTACCTTGGCTTGAGTTTGGATCGGGGGTCCGAGGCATGTCATCCTCTCCGGTTGGTTGAGATTTGTCCTCAAATCTAAAGGAATGGCTCCATGCATTTCTTCCACTATTCTTGGGTCAAAGGGAAATGTTATCAACCTTTAGGCTTGTTTATTGGAGCCTACAAAATAGAGACCAATATTAGAAACAAAATTCGGCCATGGACGTGACCGAGGTTAGGTGATGTCATTCCTAGGCACACAATCTAAGGACTTCTTCAAATTTTCTCCGTAGTTTCGCACTTGAAGTCCTCTCATCCAACTATAAGGATCTTGGGAAAACTTAAAAAAATTGATTAAATTGATGTTATCATGCAAACACAAATCCGTGACAAAGGTGAAAGAATCAAGAAAAGAAATAACATTTTCAATCATGAACTCACAAGTCATCAACAAGTTCAAAGGTGAAAATATTTCTCCAAATTCATGCATTACATATCACACAAATTGTCAAAGACCAACTATTAGTTATTTCCAATTTAGACTTTCTCAAAATAATTAGAAATATAACAAGCATTGCATATGATTTAGTCTTTTTACAAATTTCCAAGGAAAAGTTATAACCATTCAAACAAACAAGAAAGTTAGAACTCAGTAACCTTCTAAGTTTAACAATCGGCCTATTTAAATAATTCCTCAAAAATCTTAGGCCACTAACTTGATCACAATAACTTCTAATCCAACCAATCCTTAATATCCATGTGATCAAATTGTTTGATGGCACAAATCTTGAAGTGCCATCCATCTTCTTTGCTTTCTCATTGATATGGTTATCCATAAAAGGGTTAGGAAGCAATGAAGGTCTAAATGTTCTTTACCCATTCTTGATAAGGGAAAAATATTTCTTTTCCAAATATTAGAATTTAACTTTGGGTTGGCTCCTAAAAGCATCATAGACATTTTGTTCAAATTTCTTCAACCGAACTTCTTTCTTCTTTTCCCAAAACCAATTCTCCTTCATAAAAATATTACCATATTAATTTTTAATAAGGAAGTTTGGGAATTTCTTAAGTGGCGCATTCAGACTTTCTACTAGGAGCAAGGAATGGATAATAACATTACCATTGATGCTATATCCACAAGATATCTTAACACAAAATTCATTCCATCCAACTTTAAAAATCCAAGAAATTAGATTGTTTGGTGGAATAAACCTAGGTGTGATAGCAAGATTTTCCTAGGGGGTTCATTCTTAAAGCTTGGGTTAAGTGACTTAGGATGCTCCAAGGATCCAAAAGGATGCTTTTCCTTCTTAGCCGATGAGGCAACTATGGAAAAACCTTTACTTTTCAAAGCACAAGGGCTATCCTTGATTTGGATTAACAAGGGATCAAAATAACTTCTATTGATAAGATAGGTTACTTGATGGGTTTGGGAAAAAAGAATATGTGTATACATTTATCATAGGGCTTCCTTTTAGCATAAGCCAACTCCTTGTAGACTTTAGCTAAAACTTCATCTTTAGGGTCAATGTCAAGAGAATCAATTCAAATGACAATTTCCTTGGTCCCTAAAATTTTGGATTCTTCGAGTTTGGATTCTTTCTCCTTAAGGTCTGCATTAGATCTTAGCACTTGCTCATTTTCAACCTCAAAAGGAATTTACTCATATGGTTCCATAACTCCAAAATCCTTAATGAAGTTGATTGGGGTAGGGAATTCTACAAAGTTCCCTACTAAAAATTCCAACCAATCATCACTCCTTTGTTCATCCAATTCAGTGTCCAAACTTTCCTCTTCTTACACTACTTGATCCATCTCAAGTAATGGTCCATCTTCGGGATAGAAGATCTCCACTTCTATCTCCTCAACCTCCTCCTCCTCTAAAGGTTCTTCAACCAATTAATTATCAGCAATCGGAGGGGGTTCCACAAACTCTTCTGACCGGGATTCTCTAGAGAAGGAAACCGTGTAACCCATAAAATGAAGCAAAGTGCTCGGGTGATGGTGTTTTGCACAAAACCGTTAGATAAAGATTAAATAAGATGAAAGCGAAGTGAAAACCGAGAACGAAATGGAATGAAATGAAGATGGAATGCAACCCCTAACCGGGCCCTTAAAGTTATCTTATGTTAATGCTCTATGATGCATGCATTCCCGTAGAAATGCAACCACCTTTGGGGACGAATTTTTCCTCCTCGATCCTTTTAGACTCTCAATGATAGAGTCGAGGGAATCGTAAAAGTTCACCAAGCAACCGTTGAGATTGGAGAACAATGGAGGGCTTCTCCACACGATTCAAGAATTGTGGATAACTAAACAATTCTTCTAACACTTCAGTTAGGGAAAGGTGACTCGTGTATTAAGTTTGGCCAAAGGCCCTACAACACCAATAACCATGCAATTTATAGAACCTAGGGTGGATAATTAGCGTCTGGTATTGGAAAAGGAAGAAGCTTGAACCGTTGATGAAGAGGTACAAGATGGACGGTCAAGATTTTAATCCGTGTGCACACATCCAATGGTTCATATACTTTGCTGCAATATGTTGATCAAGGGAGAAGTGTTTGCCATGTCATCCATCCTTGTCTCCATTATAAGTTGTAGTACCTGCATAAACCATACCTTAAATTGTGGGTCTTTGGGCTTTCTTGGACTAGGCCACTTTGTTGATCTTCAACCCAAACCATACAACTATCATACATCTAATCCTAGCCAACAATCTAATGCATGATGCAATTTATATAGTTCGTACAAAAAAAAGTCTAGTATTTGCCCAAAAATAAAAAACAGCAATGAAATGGTTACACGGTATTTGGGCCGGGAAGACAAATTTCCATTGGGCATTAAGGTGAGTTCATTAGTGCATTCCAAGTCAAAAGGTGGAGAGGTTGGTACTTATCCATCAAGCCTGGCTCCCATGTGAACTGCTGAATTATATCAACACATGCAAAAGAGACAAAGTTATGAGCGTCAAAATTAAGTAAACTAAGGCTCTTGGTTAGAGATCGGGTAACAAGTCTTCGAGGCACGTCATCTTCATTCTTATTCAAGGGCTCTTCACTAGCCTAAACTTCCATTTCTTTTTACAAAGGTTCATCCAATGGCCTTCTTGTTTGCAAACTTCTTGTTAAAAAATTGACATCTGCATCCAATTTGCAAACCTATTGTTAAGGAAATGAGCTCACATTCAATGCATTCTTCCTTGACTTTCACATTGACTAATGAGGGACCTTCCTCATCATCTCCTTTCTCTATAGTATCTGTGATGACCCGAATGTGTACGTATGACAAAGACTGCGGGGCAAACCTCTGGACTTAAACCGAGTGTAGGCGAATTCTAGACTCGAGTATAGATGAATCTCAAGTCGTGGGAAAAGGGGGTCGTCGCAATCTCACATCGCTTGAAAAGGTATATAGAAATGAAACATATATAAGGAAACTCTCTCAAGATAGTAAGACGCGTTTTGGAGCACAATTGGCAACAGATCCCATAAGAACTCCAAAGTTAAGAGTGGTCCAGTGAGAGCAGTACCATATTGAGTGACCGATGGGGAACTTCTTGCCAAACAAATCCATGAGGGGAGGATAATGGGCTATAGTCCAATCCCCAGAGCGAACAATATCTTACTGGAAAAAGAGGTCGTTACAGTATCTTCTCTAAGTAGTGGTCCATTGATATTACCCGGAGCTTGAAGACTCATGTTCAGATAAAGGTAAGCATTCAATTGAGTTCTTTCACTAAGACATTCATTATTATTGCAGGAAAAGACCATTGGAATGCTTGGATCAAGTCTTGGATCAATTTGGTTCAAAAACTTGGAAGCGGCATTTCATGGAGCAGTTGGTGTGCACTCAAGAAATGAAGGCATGGCGCGCACGAGGAAGATCCATGGCTCCCATATAGCATGTAGTAGCAATTTGGTATACCTAGGAGGGCTATGGCCAAGGCATGGCGCGCAAAGGAAGGTAATGGCCGAAGATGGGCCGCAGGAGGTAGAGCAGCGCATCGGCGCGTGCGCGAGAGGCACTAGTGCCCAGCCTATGCCGCGCGAGAGGTGCCTGCTCCAATATGTGGCATACAAGATAGGAACCAACGTGCAGCAGCCCGCACGAGAGTCAGCTGCGACATCAGAATCAAGTGCGAGACCCGCCAATAGCCGTGCGATGATCAGCGGGAGGCTCGGGCAAAGACACCACCTGGCGCGCGTGATACACATGACAAAGTGCCTTACATGGCCATGCGACCCGATGCCTAATGGCTATTTTGCAGCCGCAACGGCTATTTTCTTTTCTTCTGGATTTTCTTCTTTTTGGGAGAACCAATCGATTGAAGCTCTTTATAAGCTTGTTTTGAATGTTGTAAATGATTGATGAAGGTTGAATATGGATTATTGAAAGCTTTTACGCTTTAGAAGAAAACCAGTTACGGTTTATGAATTTTGTGAAGGAATTGGCATTGGTTGCAAACCGAGAGGAGAGAGCCTCCTTCCTCACAAGTTTGGTTGCTTATTGAGCTATGCTCCATTGTTCTCTCAACTCTTGAAGAGCTAGTGGCAAGAGAACGTGGCCAAAACAAAGTTTCTAGCCGCTATGTTTCTCTCGTCAGTAAGAAACAGAATCGAAAGCATCCAAATTGCTTATCGTCCATCCAAAGGCCTTCCTTTCATCCCATCGGACCTTTCTATGAAGATTTGAAGCCAACCAATCTCAAGGATTCGTCGGTATCACTCTCTTTCTCCTTACCATTTTCTATTTTCTATTGTTCTACGTTTTGTGTTTTTAGACTGTTTTGGGGTGTTCCTCTAAGCACCGATCATTGTGTTTCCTTTGAGACTTCCACATGCATGTTTTCTGCCCCATTTACAGCCCCGTAGCTTAACATCCATTGCTGGGATAGCGAATCTCTTCCTCTAGAGATTCATCTTCACTCTCACTTGGGGATTCTTTAATAAATTCATTTTGAACTTAGTTTAAAGAAGGTTGGGCCTCATAAATGTTGGGTGACTTAGAAGGTTTTCTAAAGTTAGGCTCTTCTTCTAAACTTCTCGTTGGAGCAAACTTCTCTTCCATTAGATACTTCATTAGCTTCCAAGTATAAACTTCATCTTTGCCATCCAATCTCCCTTTTCTCTTAAGTTTTTCCCACCATGTATTAACATATCCAATGAGAACTTTTGAGGCAATTTTGAATTTTTCCTTTTCCAATATTTTAAGAGAGTCAAACACTTACTCAACTTCATCAAGCCAATCCTCGAAATCCTTTGAGTACCCACTAAAACAAGGAATGGAGAGACTATTAGGACTCATAGTGGAACAGTGGTTATGAAAAATTCTATGGCTCAATTTAGGATAATCCCAATGGTAATGATCATGCTCTAATGGTATTGGGGCAAACTTCTTCTCCATCATTCTTTTCATTACTCTCTAAGTAATCACTTCATCGTCGCTAATCCTTTTCCTCTTTGCTAAGAGATTATCCCACTAATCCTTAGCATACCCGGACAATTTTCTTGTCAAGACCCCAACACTGGCCGGGACACTTTATTTTCAAAAATTGATTTGCAATCTGGGTACTATCAGTTAAAAATTAAACCAGAAGATATACCTAAGACTGCTTTTCAAACCAGGTATGGACATTACGAATTTCTAGTAGTGTCTTTTGGTTTAACCATTGCTCTTACAGCTTTTATGGACCTGATGAACCAGATATTTCACAAATACTTAGACAAATTCGGGATCATGTTTATTGATGATATTTTGGTCTATTCTAAGACTAAATAAGAACATGAGGAGCATTTAACTGTGGTTTTATCAACTCTGAAGGTTCATCAACTGTATGCAAAGTTTTCAAAATGTAAGTTTTTGCTCGACAGGATTTATTTTCTTGGCCACGTTATTTAGCATGATGGAATTTCTATTGATCTATCAAAGATTCAATCTATTATAGTTTGGCCACAACCCAAAAATGTTGGTGATATACGGAGCTTCCTTGGTCTAGCAGGTTAGTATAGAAGATTTATTGAGGGATTTTCCAAGATAGCTATGCCCTTATCGCGTCTAACAAGGAAGAGTGGTAAAATAGTTTCCAGAAAGTTAAACAAAAATTGACAACCGCTCTTTTATTGACACTGCCAGTTGAATACAAAAAATTCAACATTTACTGCGATGCTTCGAAAATTGGGTTATGTGTTGTTTTAATGCAAGACAGAAAAGTTGTTGCTTACGCTTCAAGACAGCTCAAAACCTATGAACAGAACTATCCTACTCATGATCTGGAGTTATCAGTTGTGGGTTTTGCACTAAAAATAATGCGACATTAATTATATGGACAATAGTGCGAAGTATTCTATGATCACAAGAGCTTGAAGTATATTTTTACGCTGAAAGATTTAAAACTAAGACAAGGACAGTGGTTAGAATTTGTGAAAGATTATGATATTGAGATCAAATACCACTAAGGAAAAACCAATAAGGTAGTTGATGCTCTTAGAAAAAAGTCTACCTTGATGCCATCTTCGATGTCCACAATGTCGCTAACATTGAAATAAGAAATTCAAAGATTTGACATAGAAATAGTCTCCAAATTATCTACCTTACGTTCAACAATTTCTATAAAGCTGACAATTTCGGATAGAATAAAAGAAGCACAGCAGAGGAATCTAGAATGCCAAAGCCATTAATTCGTAGAGGCATCTAATCATTCTGCAGATGTTAATTATTCGGAAGATGGTATTATAAAATTCAAGAACAGGTAGTACGTTCCTAATGATAAAGATCTGCAGAAGGAGATCTTAAGAGAGGCTCATTCATCTACTTTCTCTGTACATCTTGGAAGTACAAAATATACAAAGATTTGAGTCAATATTTTTGGTGGCCTAACATGACTGGGATGTTGCAAAGCACATTGGTGAGTGCTTAATACGTCAACAGGTTAAGGTAGAACATTAGAGGCCAACAAGAACACTTCAACCATTATTGATTCCAGAATGGAAATGGCAGCAGATTTCTATGGATTTTGTCGTTAGACTAACGATGACAACGAAAGGATATGATGGAATCTGGGTGATTGTGGATCGATTAACTAAGTTGGCTCACTTTCTACCAGTAAAGATGACGTTGTCAATGAATCAATTTGCAGAATTGTTTATTCAGGAGATTGTAAGACTGTATGGAGCAGCAATCTCGATTGTATCAAACCGAGATCCCAGGTTTATTTCAAATTTTTTGAAAACTCTCCGTAAAGCCATGGGAACTCAATTGCGTGTTAGTACAACTTTTCATCCTCAAACAGATAGACAGACGGAGAGAACAATTTAGATTCTGGAAGATACGCTGAGGGCTTGCGTATTGAAATTCCAAGGTTCCTGTAGCAAGTATCTACCTTTAGTTGATGAATAGTGTTTTGTGTTTTAAAACATTCAATTTGATAAACTAGAAGAATGAAGAGAAAGTGATAGCATGGAGTTGGAAAAGTTAATAAGTTAAAAGTGGAATGTATGAGGTTGGTTTTGACGTTAGGAGAAGATGAAATAATGATGAAGAAAAATCAAGTATGGGAGAGAAATGATGATTTCATGGTGAAATTAATAAAATAAAATAAAAAAAGATAGATGAAATGAAGTAGACAGAAAAGAAAAGAAAAAAAAGTGAAGTTGAACAGTCAAACATCTCATGTTGGATACAAGTGAAGGGTAATGTTGGAATGAAGGGAAATGTTTGAATGATAACTCCTTTAGGTCAGGTTGTTAACACTTATCCTTTAAGTATCATCTGAAGCTTCTTCTACACGTTGCTTTTCTCTTCCTCCATAGCTGATCACTTCCTCCCTCAAGAGTTCTTCTTCTCCCCCTCTTTATCAAGATCTCTTCAAGGTAAATTGTATGTTAGGTTTTATTTATGAAAAGGGGTAGATGTATATTGAAAGAGTAGTGGATTATTTGGGTGTTATAGAGATTTAAATGAACCCTAACGTGTGATGCATGAAAATGTTTGCGTTTCTCCATTTCTTGTTAGTATTGAGGTTTAAATGTGATGTAATGGTTGTTTAGGGAATGAAATGAAAAAAAAACATCATATTATGCATAGATGCTCAAAATGGTGAAATTACAGGGCAGCTAGGGTTTCTAGAAGTTTTGATGTTGTGAGTTGGTTTTCTTTCAAATTTGAATTAAGCATGTTAAAGTAGATCCTTTAAGAGGTCCATATCCTTTAGAATTTTTGAATTCGGATATGTATAGGTAAAGTTATGGGATTTTGAAATTCGTAACCAATTTGAAAGGTATTATGAGATTTAGGTTATTTGATACATTTTGATGTACATTGTTTAATTCCTATGTTTTTTGTTTGCAAATAAAAAAGAAGTTGATCAATTGCCTAATTTTGGACTCAGGACACGAGGTAAATGCATGTTTGCATATGTTTTAGCTTATTGGCCTACTCCACAAAGAGTTAGGACGTTGATGGCTAGACTGAGGAAATTGGAGTTTTATAGTTTTTGAGAATTTTGGTTTGGGGAGAAATTTTTAGGTTGTAAGTTTATTTATGATAGTCTTTATTATTTAATGATGAATTTGTTTATTAGTTTATCTTATATTACACTTACATCATTTAAGGTTATGTATATGACATGCTTTCATACATCATGGTTTTTCTAAATCATAGAAAACAGTTTTATGGATACGTTTTCATGTAAATAGAACAGAAAGAATACAATAAAATAAAGTACGTAAATAGTCATTGTGGGTAGGGAACTGAGTTTGGCCGTTCCGTCAGAAAGACTGTCAGGTGTGCCATTTCACTTTCCCTAGAGCGAGTTAGTCGTCCCACAAGTGGACAATCAGTCAGGCCATCTCCCCTCTAGAATCAGGACTCTAATGACCCATGTTATGCAAGAAAACTAATAGCAGATCAAGTGCATGTTTTACGAACAGTATAGCATATCCATGAACATGCATCTCTTATTTGAAATCACTTACTGAGCATTAGGCTCATTAGTTTACTTTGTGGTGTAGGGGATATTATCACAGGTGAGAATGCCGATCGTTAGGACAGTGCAGTTGAAGGAGTACATCCATGGGGTGTACTTATAGTCGTTAGGGCGATTTTGACATTTGGACAAGTCTGTAGGTATTTTGACAAATGTGTATGGATAGATGGATTTAGAACTTTTGGAAAATATGAATTTGTGGTTTGTTTAAATTTAGCTTTTGGTTTAAATATGTTTATTAAAATTGGTTGCATTTGCTTTAAAGACTTCTGCTAGCTTATAAAAGAAAAATCGGGAATCTGGAAAAAAAAATATGATTATATAAATTGGGAGAGTTATGTCATTACATGTTGAACAAAAAAAGGATACGTATGGAAAAGAGTAGGCAGGATAATCGCCCCTCCATGAGGAGGGCGATGTATTGCCCAAAAGGGGGGACGCATTGCCCCACTCTAGAGTGGGGCATTGGAAATTGCCCCATTGGGCATTGCATCACCCTAGTGGGGCATTGCATCGCCCCACTTGCTGGAGTGGGGCATACAAATCGCCCCAGGGGCAATACATCACCCCTTGGGGGCGATTGAATAGTACCCATCTCGGGTTTCTACGAAGTTTTATAAAGGAAGTTTACACTTTTTTAGTCCATTTAAAAATGTATCATAATTGCAAAGAATTTTCTTATAAAGTTTTACGAAAAGTCAACTTAGTAACGGCGGAATTACGGGGTGTTACAGAAGTAGACAAACATAGACCACCGAAGATGATAACATGGACCACCGAAGTGGCGGAACATGGACCACCGAAGTGGACAAACATAACCATATTCAACCACGATCTACAATTTAACCATTACATTCATTACTTGTTCTTGTTCCTTACATAAAACATGCGTATGAAACATTTTGTATGCCACATTTGGAAAACATGTTGTGTGAAGGATGAATTACATAACATGGACATATATGATCATAATCCTCCATAACATTAGCAAAACCTGAACATACTTTATGCTAAGGGGAAAGACTCAATAGTTAACTACTACTTGACATAGAAACACTACCCATATCACCTAAGCTCAAAGTGAGTCACAACATATTAAAAACATCCATCAAACTTTAACATCCTAGTATCCTTGTGATGTAGGGCCTTAAGGACCAAACAGCTAATACCAACTTAACTCGTGTCCTTTGCAAGCTTCCTTCACTTTTCCGTTATGAAGTCAAACCTAAAACATCATAATCCAAGCATCAATAATCGACCCTAATAAAACGACAATCCAAGGAGCCAAATTAATTTGCTATCAAACATTCACCAATTACATTAAAATCCCTAAGGCATTTTTCTAACAACTTCAGCATAACCTTCCCGTATTATGCATTATCTACAATTGCTCCAACAAAATCAATAATCAACAATTAGTCAATATTTATCCAACAATATGTCTATTCTCATCCATCCAACATCAACGTATAACATTCAAGAGTAACTCATGAAGCCATAAAACATTAACTTCATGCATCTATTTTCAAGCCATCAAACTCTTAATTTCAACAATTAACCACTAACCCAATCAATGCCTTTTAGTTCTACAACCCTCAAATACAAAAAAAGGAAGTGATTTTACCTTCAATTCTTCAAGAAAGGAGGAAGATTTCAATCAATCTTTAAGAGGGATGGGGGAAAAAATCAAAACCTTAACAAATCCATGAGGGAATCATCTATCAAAACTCACATTTCTAACCAATGAACTAAAATCTATTAATAAACACTTAAACATTACCTTGTTCTTTGAAAATATAGAAGAGGAACTTAATGTGAGAGAGAGAGAGAGAGAGAGAGCTAGGGCGTGGAGATTTTCTTTTGCAACATGGGAGAATGAAAGTGTCGTGGATGGAAGAAGAAGATAAGAGAAGAGGGTGGTTGGGGTGTTTGGATGCAAGTGTTGTAGTAGCTTGTTGGAGAAGTTTCATTTTAATCCAATTTCCATCCTTAATTCATCAAACTTTAATCTTCTAATTCGGTACTTTATAATCTGCATGAGGTTTATACAACATGTTAATGATACAATAAAATTTTGCGTACGAAAATTGAGATCATAGCCCGAAAATTTTGGGTGTTACATTTCTAGATGCTATCTTAATTTTTCCAATGTCCGAGTAATCCTCGTCATAGAAATAGTCTTCAACAATTTAAATCCAAGATGAATATCCTCTCTTGTTATTGGGGCCATTAAAATAAGGAATGTATGGTTCATCTTCAAATTTGGTTTAGGTGGGGTGTCAACCAAAATCCTCATTTCTCCTCCTCATTTTATCTCTTAAATGTCCTTCATATGTGGAGGTTTATTCATAGCTAGGTTGAGGCTTTACTTTGGGAAGGTTAGGGTAATACCTAGAAAGACTTTCCCTACTCATGGTTCAAAACAAAAACAAAGGAACTAAGCTATTCTAAAGTTGAACCTAAAAAAAACAGCAAAACAAATACCAATTGCAAACAATAAGGATCCTTAGATTTACACCAATTTATTGGCCATGGAGACTCCAAATTGAGACATGCAATGGACAATAAAACAGCAAACAAAGTTGAACACATAACGCTAAACAAGATGCTACAAAACAGCAAAGCAAATGCACAACAATAGTGCACAACAATACAAGAAACAACAAACTTTCCTAATTAGATCAACTAATACAAAACATATTCTAAAATCATCAACACAGAAACATTCATCACCATTAACCAACCTAAAATTCTAACAAAACTTAAATTGATTAAATGCTAACAACCTAAACAATCTAAACAAGAAACAAACACCTAAACATGCTTCTATTATCGGACTAAAAACGAAAACACCAATGTCCAAAAATAGAAACAAGGTTCAATAAAAACAGCAACACAACATGCTAATAGAGCTGCTTCCAAAAATCACAAACAAAACCATAAAATGAACATTAAACACAAATTGCTTTCGGTCAACAATTTCAATGAGTCTCCCAACAGAATAATCAACATAAAATTAACTTAAACAACACAGCTAAACAATACATGCAATTCCAAAACATAAAAATAGCAAATCACTTAAAACAGAAAATGCAATTATCATTAGAATAGCATTCTGAAAATTAAACATATACGACCAAGGGTAACTTCATGCTTGCTAATGAGAAACATGAGGATTAAGTTGGCGAAAGTTATATTGGTTCGTAACAAAATTTGAATCCTCAAGAAAACAACAAATTCCAAAAAAAATTCCTAAGCTAACATGCTTGACACAATCACATAACTAAACAGATAAGTTATCACATGCTAAACAACACAAAACAAAACGACAACAGATTAATAACATGATCAACACAAAAATAAAGATATTCCATGACAAAAAACAAAAAGACAGAACAGACAAACTAGAAAAGCAGAACAAACACAGTGAGCCTCTAGGTTCGGCTTTGATACTAGATGACACAGTTCGAGCTACAGAGATGTTTGATGATGGTGGTGGAATGATGAAAATAAAAGCACAAAAACATTAGTTGGAAAACAACTAGAAAAACAGTGAAACAATTGAAAAACAAACGTTAAACGTGAGGAAAATGAGGCATGATGATCAAATAGGTAGAGGTGGGTGTTGTGTAGAACGTGATGATGAAATGTAGGCTCCAACAACCGTCCACATAGCTAAAGTTTTAGCTATCGGCAAACGTTTTCCTATGGAAAAATGTCGGCGAAGGAAGATGGTTTAACCCACTTTCTACTCCTTTTCTTCACTTGGAAGAGGGAGTGGAAATTGGACTATAACTCACAAGGAACCTCGGCCTTGAGAGCACGGGAGGCACAACTCTTCTCGATTGTTAACAACTGAGGCAAACTCACCTTCTTGGCAAGAAGAAAACCTTCACGATTTTTGGACAAAGCTTCAAGCTTCAATTCACTCTTCATTCATGTTGTCTCACCATTTTGCAAAGCTACAAGGAGACTTAAATAAAGGAGAAAGATCGAGAGAAGAAACGAAGAAGAATTATTAAGATTAGCCGTTGGACAACGGCTAGAAATATAGTTGTTGGACGCTGCCATGTCGGCGTTGGCGTTCCCTTGTGCAAGCGGGCTGCTGGTCTTGGACGTGCCAGTGGGTAGTTCACTTGCTGCTGCACGCCTCTGGTCAGCACGGTTCACTCTGGTTTAGCCCGATCAGAATTTTGTTGCACGCCAACTGTTCGATGAAATGATCCATCCATACGTTAACTTGATCCTTCACACTTCCTTGTGTATCTCGTCTTCTATGATCAATATTTTGTCAAAAAGGAGGACAAACTTCTTCAAAAACAAGCGATCCGGGTTATGAACTTATGAATATGATTGGTTTGACTCCTCCATAAGCTTCAACAAGGCATTTACTTATAAAAACACACAAATCAATTAGTAGATTAAATTGACTAAAATACTTACTTTGGCTTGAGTTGAGATCGAGGGTCCGAGGCAAATCATGTTGATTGTTAATGAATGATGAATGAAAAGCTTCAGCTTTTGTCCAAAAACCGAATGGGTTTTTAAATTACCGAGAGGTAATTGCCTCAATTCCTTGCACCGAGTGAAGAACGCTTCCATTGCCACCAAGACTGTGGTTTCTTGGTTGGTTCTCATTCTCCAAGCCCACCCCGAGCTAGAACTAAGAAGAAGGTGGTGAAACTGATCCCCAAACGCAGTGTTTACTCTTCGGAAGAAACTTTGCCAAAAGCTCTCATCATAGCTACCAGCCAAGGGCTGTTCTTCTATTTCATCAACATTCTCTGAGAAGTTTGCAAGCTTACCCACCTTCTGTTTGATTTGTAACATCTCTTTTTCATTTCTCACCATTTTCTGTTTCCATCACTATTTTCTGGTTTTCTTTGTCTGTTTTTGGGGTGTTCTTGAGCACCGATCCTTTAATTGTTCTTAAGTCTTCTACATGCCTATTTTAGCTTCATTTACAGGCCCGTATCTCATCAATTAGGCTCCCACTTCAAGTCTTCAAAGTCGTGCTCGCCTACAAAAGAGAGAAGCTTGTTAGAACATAAGTTAGATAAATCATAATCATAGGCCTTGGTTTCTTGGCCTCTTGTGATGGGTCAATGGGTCATATCCATGTCAATAGGTTTATGGGGCATATCCATGTCAATTTCTCCACCATATCCTTGGAGGCTACGTTAACACAGCTTCCTCCATCAATGATCAATGAGCAAATTTGATCCTTAATTGTGCAGCGACTGCGGAAAATATTTTCTCGCTGACAATTCTCTTGTGTGGGATTTGTCATGAGGGTTCATCGAATGATCATTAGTAGAGGTCCCTCTAGATCTTGCAATAATTCGTCCTCTTACTCTACCTCTTCTATGGTTTCCATTACTTGTTCGTCCTCACTCTCTACTTCTCCATTAACTTCTTTAAGTATCAAAACTCGTTGGTTTGGGCATTGTTTGACCATATGACCTAGACCAAGACATTTATAACATTGAATCACATGAGCTTTTGTTTGGTTTGTACTTGCGGCTATTGTAGGTTTGTTGTTAGGGTTCTTTGTCGGCCATTTACTAGGGAAAGGTTTCTTTGTTTCTATCTTGGTGACCGCCTTGGACGTTTCTGGGATCTTGAAGGTAAATATGTTGGGAGTCATCTTTCCTTTTCTCTTTAGTTGTCATTCTACTTTGATGGCCAGTTGAGTTACTAGATCAAATGAATCAAGGGGATGTAATTCTACGATGTCACCAATGTCTTGATTTAATCCCCTAATGAACCTAGCAATAGTCTGTTCTTTCAGGTTTATTACAGCCTCCTCTAATTCTCAGCATTTCGAACTCTGTGTGGTATTCTTCCTCCGATTGATTTATTTGAACGAGGTTGTGCATAAGCTCTTATTTGTAGTGGTTGGGCACGAATCTTTTTTGTATAAGAGTTGTTACGTCTAATCGCGTTAATTAAGGCATCAAATTTTAGGTTCATCGCATTCATTTTGATTTTTAAATCATTGACTAACCCGTACAAACCGTTGACTTGTCTTTGTAAACTTTATTTACCCACTTGAAGGTTTAGCGAATCGGTTTGGGGCATTTCCTTGGTCTGATTTTGTTCAACACTTGGATTATAATTTATTCCGCTTCTTATTGTTATCTTATTGGAACTACTTAATTCCTAAGTATTAAAAGATGATAGATATTGAAGATTTGACTTAATTCCTTTAGGTTTACTTATCACTTAGGTATTAATAACTTTCAAAAAATTTAACCTACTTAATTTTCCTAAAATGTTAGGAGAAGGTGATTTGTTATCTATGAGAATTTAATGTATTTGGATAACTTAAATTTTACGAAAAGGATGTGATTTAAATTTTAGGTTATGTCAGATCGTAACTTAGGAAATTATTTCAATTAGGAAATTGTTTTGGTGAGATATTATTTTCAAATTAATACCATGCAAAATTAACAATCAACCTAGTAAATCAGTTCATGTAATTATGTCAAATGATAATATAAACTTGCTAAAATTTAAAAACTAAAATCGGATTAATACAAAAAATTATGTAGCCTTAGGTTTTGAACCTTCCTCGGTCTTTGTAAATCAATCCGATTAGAACAAGAATATGAGAAATTAAATTGTGATATTAGCCAATCCTAGACATGCAAATCAAGTTACGTGCAATTTACTTCTTTGACAATAGTTTAACAAATCTTGCTAGAAGAAAATATCTATTAGAATGGTTAAAAGATAGCCTAAGGTTTAGAACCCCCCTCATCCAAAAACAATGAGTTCGATTCAAAGATATTTTAACAACTTAACAAGATAAGCAATATTGATTCAAAACATAGAAGATTGAGCACAATGGAAGCAACCTTGCTCTGATACCAGATGATATGCCAAAACCTTGCAAATTTACTGTTATTCAACAAAACAAAAGGGTAGTTGATGTTAATGGCTCAATCTGGCAACATCCCAAAACAATTAGTATAATCTTCAAGAAATAAAACTCAAATGATCAATCCCTTCAAAGATGAAATGTTACGTTATGCGTGGAGATTATAACCTAAAAGTTTCAAGCAAAAATATGACAAACTAAAAAGAGACCCGTGGCTGGCCCGAGAAGCAACCTTGAGCACTTCCAGGTGATGTTATTTTTCTATGAGAATAACAACAACACTTGGGCTATGGTCTTCACATTTTCTACTATTTTCAACCTTAGGGGGTTTGGAGGGAAAATATGTGACTAAAGGCTTACAATCGAGCAATTACTTGAAGCAATGGAGGCACACTCCACTCGGCTACAAATCCACCGAGGCACTCACCTTAAGAGCAAAATTCTCTTTAACCCTTGAGAGAAACAAGCCGTCTTTTATTGATCTTCTCAAAAATTTCTACAAATGTTTGTAAAAGATGATTAAATATCTCCTAAGGGTGGTGTAGGGTTTCGGCTTGCAAATATAGTGAGAATCTGATAGTTTGATCAAAGCCATGAATGGGGCTTTCTTCCTGTCCTTCAACCATTGAGATGATGGCTTTACATGGCAAGTTGTGTTGATTCCATGAGGGGAAAAGATGAGCTGTTGTAGATTCAAATTCCAATGGTGTAAGTGCGCTTCTCCTCTCATGCAGGGTCGAGTCTTCAAATGGTCATGTAAGTGATGTGAGCGCTCCTCCATACTCAAGCACTGGCCTCCAAGTGCATGTGTTCCCTCCTTGATGCTCAGTCCATCTTCTTATGGATAAGTTACTTGTTCCAATTAGATTAGAGGCTTGCTTGAGCGTGCCCTTTATGTAGTTGAAATGGTTGGACTTTCCTTTGTGCACCGTTCACAAGTGTTACTCGGTTATGCATTAAGTTGTGCGGGCTTCCTTCATACCTTGTGGGCCTGAAGCCTTCACCACCCACTAATCCTATCATTCATCTAGTCCTAACATTCATCTAATGCACGCAATTTATACAAGGCTAATATTTTTTGAAATTAACAAAAGGGGCCATTGTTTGCCAAAATTAAATTGGTTACATTAATTTGCCTTTGGGAAGAAAAATTCCATCTTGAATAGGATTGGAGCTTGTGTCCCAAATAAGCACATGTATGGGCTTGTCTTTGTCTTGAGAGTTCAGATCCCACTCCAAGCTTTTGAAGAGCTCCTTACCAGCATTAAAAGTGAACTTGTTAGAAAAAAGGCTAGATGATAAATAAACTTGGGCTTGAGATCATGTTATGGGCCTTTGAGGCACATCAGAGTCTCACTAAATTATTCAACTTATGACAAAGACTTTTATGCAGTTATTCGTGCACTTGAGCATTAGCAACATTACCTAACATCTAAAGAGTTTGTTTTACACATAGACCATCAGGCCTTAAAGCACATTAAGAGCCAGGTAAAGTTAAACAAAAGGCACACTACCTGGGTCGAGTTTATCAAAATATTCCCTTAAACCCTCAACTACTTGAAAGGGGAATCCAATGTGGCAGCAGCTGCATTATCCATAAGACAGCTATTTTTTACTGAGTTAAGAACTAGATTTAAGGACAATTATGAGTCAGACCTAGACTTTGGCGAACTTTACCAAAAGTGTCTTAACTGTGCAGAAGGAGACTACCATATCGTAAATGGTTATTTGTTAAAGGGTAATAATATGTGTATCCCGAAAATTGAATTGAGCAAGTGTCTGATCAAGAAAGCTCACAGTGGAGGCTTATCTAGCTATTTTGGGGAAGTAAAGACCTTAGACATGATGAAAGAACATTTCTTTTAACCCGACCTAAAGCGTGATGTACATCGCCTAATTGAACAATGCATAGTTTGCAAAAGGGCAAAGAACAGAGTCCTCCCTTAAGGGTTGTATCTACCCATCCCAGTGCCTACTCATCCATGGGTACACATTAGTTTAGACTTTGTTCTAGAATTGCCACGAACAACTAGAGCTAAGGACATAATTATGGTGGTCGTAGACATATTTTCCAAAATGACACATTTTGTTTCCTGCAATAAAACTGATGATTCCCTCGATATTGTGGAACTATTCTTTAAGGAAATAGTCAGGCTACACAGGATACCATACACCATAGTATCAAATAAAGACACTAAGTTCCTTAGTGCATTTTGGAAGATTTTGTGGAAGAAAGTTGGGATGAAACTACTGTTCAGAACCTCTTTTCATACACAAACAAATAGACAAACTGAAGTTGTAAATCGAACCCTTGCAACTCTTCTTAGGACTATAGTGGGAAGGAGAATAAGAAGATGGGATATCCAACTTCCACATTTGGAATGTGCTTACAATAGTAGTGTTCATTCTTCTACTCAAAACACACCTTCTGAAGTTGTATATGGATTCAACCCTACCACTTCATTAGACCTCATACAACTTCCCACAAAAGACTTAGTAAATCCAAACAGATTTGATAAAGTGACACACATCAAGCAGTTATATGAACAGGTTATGAAAGCCATACGAAATAAAAATGAGACTAAGGCCAAACGAGCTAAGAAAGGGCGTAAAGAAGTAATATTTAAAGAGGGCAACTTAGTATGGCTACACTTAAGGAAGAAATGTTTTCCTCAACAAAGGCAATCCAAGCTACTTAGTACGAGCAGATGGCTTATTCAAAATTATAGAGTGCATCAATAATAATGATCATAAATTGGAGCTGCCGGGAGAATAGAATATGTCAGCTACCTTTAACGTACAAGACTTTTCACCTTACATTACTAAAGAGAACGTTATTAAAGAGGAAGAACAACTAGATTTGAGGTCAAATCCTCTCTCACCTAGAGAGGATGATACACCTCAGAGACCTATGACACGTTCCCAAAATAAATCACAAAGTTTAAATAATCTTCTCACTAACACATTTACTATTTTTGTAGATGAAGACTTTTTGGATTCCTTGGAATGAGAGCCAACTTCTAAAAATGTAGCCAAGCCTATCCATGTGCTTTCTTGGAACACAAGTGATGGGTCACCACAAACTTAAGAGAGAATTTGTCTTCCCAAAAATAGCTTTGTGTAACCATTTATCATTGCATTTTAGATATTAGCAAACATTGGCTTTATTTGTATTTTGATTAAACTTTATAATTTTGTATGCATGCATTAGACTGAATGGTTAGGATAGATGCATGTGGTGGTTAAGGTTTTTGGCATTCAAGACTTGAAGAGTGCACGCGACTTTACTTCACTCATAGATGTTACACAAAGAAAGGCCCAAGCCACATTGTGAAGAAGGAAGCGCGCCTACTAACCTTTTAAGTGGAAGGGTCGAGCATCCAAACCCTTAAGGAAGTATAAGAAGGTCGGCCCTCATCAAAGAAGAAGAGTGCGTACAAAAGGCTTTTTATGCGCAACCCCTTGACATCATTGAAACCCGATCTAAGTGAGGAAGAGTGCACCCCATTTCACCTTTCAGTTTTGAATTACAACAGCCCATCCTCATCCCACATGGCTCAAGATAACTTACCATACAAATAAGATCATCCCACGATTGAAGATTGAAGAAGCGCACGCGCACACGGCTTGGATCAACTGATCGAATTTTACCTTTTCATTTCATGCACAAATTTTCACCAGCTTTAGCGATACTTAAGCATCGTTATTGGACAATGTATGTAGTTTTTTTGATTTGATTAATAAAAGTGATCTATTTCCCTTTCAAGCCAAGGAGCCAAGGCTCTCAAAGTAAGACCTTGGATTAATCATCTGAGCAGAGTTGTAGCTCCGATTGATGTCAAAGTTCATGGTTGCTTGGTGGCAAATTTAACATCTTCTTCTTTCATCTTATCTCAGACCTTAGATAAGAGAGAAAAGGTGGCAAACCAGCCTAGTTCGTTGTAATCTTCCTTAAAGGAATTACATCATTCGAAGGTCCATCAAAGTTGCCTCTCGTACCGGTTACGGGTTTTCTTGCACAATTTCTTTGCCTTGTTTTATTTTCTCACGAAATTGTAGGGACTTTTTCATCATCCATAAGGTTTGAAATCCTCCAATTTTTGTGGCTTTCTAAATTACATTAACCATAATTATTGCTGTTAGATTTGGGATGTAATTAGATTTAGCCAATTGTATCAATCTTGTTGAAATTGATCTTGTAGCAAATCTGTTTTTGCAGGCCGATTTGCATCAGTTAGACCAAAAACAGACGCTACACACAACAAACAAAAACAACCATGCATGCTATTTAACTAAGTAGGATATTAGTTCATGCAACATGGGTTATTCTGGTTAGCAGAACAGAAACAAAAGCATGAGAAACATAAACAACACATGAACAAAAAATCACAAGCAATTGAGGACAAAAGACTAATAGAGAAAAAACACAAAACAAAACACAAAGAACACTACTGCTCTGATAACAAATGGCTTGGTGTAGGGGGCCTAACGATGGGGTGCAATGCATGCAAAAGAAAAGAATAAACACAAAAAGGGATCAATGCTTATTGAACACCTTAAACAGACACAAAACACTAGCAAAAACAGAGAAAGAAACGTAAAAGAGATGTGAGGTGTGTGCTACGTATTATCTGTAAAGTACCTGTAAATACCTCAGAGGAACATCGTTGGATGGAAGGGATTGCTTGCTAGTCCAATGGAGTCAACAGTGCAGGTGGGAAGAAAACTTTGCAGACGAAGAGGCTCCAACAAAGGAAAATGACCTTTGCACTCACAGCTTCTACCTCAGAAGAGGCCGATGGTGTGGGTGGAACGTGTGGATACTCGTGGCTGGCCCAAAACCAACTTGGTTCACTAGATGAGAAAGCCTTCGTTATTGAAAACGCTCACAGTGTATGGGCTATGTGTTTCTAGCTCCCTGCTACTTTCCAATTATTAGAGGCAAGTGGAGAGGGAGATGTGAAATAAGAGTACCTCCAAATGACCTAGAACTTAGAGGAACAATTGGTGGTTCGTTAGGTTTTGTCCACCGACAGTCTACACCAAGACACCTCATGCAACAACTATGATTTAAAGATCAACTTCTACTATATTATCAACTTGGCATAAAAGAACTCCACAATGAGCTTAAATAGAAGGAAAGGGCATAGAGTAAAGCTAGTTTTTAAGAAAAGCTACTGAAGAAGAAAAAGTCGTTAGAAAAATAATCGTTGGCGTGTACGGCTCGGCCATGTGTGCAGCGCTGGTTCCTTGCGCATGCACAATGTTAACTCCATGTGTGCGTCTCGCGAATCATATGTGCGCCAATGGTCGCGTTTGATGCGCGCTCTGCCGTGCAGCTAAGTGATGCTTCCTCATGAGCTATGGCTGCTTGACTGGTCTCCACGCGCACACCTACTAATGCTTGTGCGCGCCATGCTCGATCTTCTTTCCTTTCCATGATGCGCGCGCTACTGCCTTCTAGTGTGTGCCATCCATGTTGAAGCTGCTGCATGCCTGCTCGGTCTTGGCATCCTACCCCATGTAACGGCCCAAAAACCTATCTGTTTTCTGTTCGTTCACTGCTCCGACTCCACATCTATAACGCCTCCGAGTCGTCCCTGGACCCGGGTCGTTAACCGTACACTCGCTTCTCACCTCGACAAAAATCATATAAAATTTAAAACTTGTGTTCCTCGACTTAAATTAGTACTCTTTGAAAACTATTTAAGAACGCCACAACGGAAAACTCAATTTAAAACCGGTTTAAATAACTTCACCTTTGTAAAACATAGAAATGTAGAGACCGGTCGACACCTGCAAACACCGGTCGACACTTGAGTTGTCTCATGTTTTTCATCGGTTGACACCACGTTTCTCTTGGGTTTTCTTGTGAGTCGACACTGGGAATCACCGATCGACACTTCTACATTCATTTCAAAGAGTGGTCGACACCTGCTTTCGCAGGTCGACACTTTGATCCGCTTTACCCGTGCAGGTCGAACCCCGCGGTCGACACTCTCACTGATTTTACAGTAATCGGTCGACACCCACTGTCGCCGGTCGACACCTCATTTCTGTCTGCCCGCATAGGTCTAACCCCACGGTCGACACTGACCTTCCAATTTACAATGACTAGTCGACACCTATCGACTTCGGTCGACACTTTACACTAGCAGTCTAAAAATAACAACAGTTCCAAAAGAAAATGGACACGAAAACTTCCCCGAATTAAAACTACCGATTGAAAACCTGAATTATTCATTTAAAATATTTTAAATAGTTTAACAATGTAACTATGCATCAATCCCGACTATCAACATCAACGCTCGTCTATGCCTCAACGTAGACACTCGACATAGATCACTCAAAAACGCAACTCCTAGAAACCTACCTTTCAGCTTCACTTCACGGGTCGGGCCACCGTGACAAACTCCACCTGCCGGCACACAGTCGTACGCCACCAACCGCCTACTCATCTTGTCTAGCCTCTGGCAACTCACCCATTGGAAACTCTGCACCTACACCACGGAACACCTAATATAAGCCTAATGCTCAGTAAGTAGTGCAATATGAAATGTAAAACGACAATGCAATCCTATCACATGAAGTCTCTACATTCGCGCTCATGTTGTCACAACCGGTGCCGCGTGGTATGGCCGCACCATGATGAAGTTGGAGCCTCTCGCCACCTCACACCCTGACATGTCGCCATCGTCCCGATTTCTCCAGCAACAAGGCCATCAAACAGTACCCACGGGTCACTCTACGAACCGCAACCATTCCAGGGGGAGGCTGCACGCACTCGCCACACCACCCCCTAGCACGTCGCCATCGTCCCGGTTCCCCCAGCAACGAGGCCATAGTTGCCTACCACCACACGCACACCGCAGCAGCCATCCCTGGGTGAGTCTGGACGCACTCGCCACACCACCTCTGGCACGTCGCCACCGTCCCGGTTTCTTCAGCAACGGGGCCAAAGCTGCCAACACATGCATCGTCCTCACCACCACACATCGCACTTCACATTCGCACATAAAAACAATGCTCAAATTCATTTTCATTCCCGTTTCAAAAACATGATGCATGCCAAACAATACACACGCACATCACAATCAACCAACACCACCTAACGATCCTCGGTGTAGGCCCACCTGGGTAAAACACATGCATAAACTACTTACCTGGCGTCCTAGCTCTCCATGGTACTCGTTTCACCCGAAACCTGCTCAACCTACAACAAAACCAATTTTCTATCAAAATTCATCCCACTACTCTACTTACCCACTAAAATCACCATACTAGCTCAATACTTCACGAACTCACCAAAATCGCTCACTAACCTATCTCGGCTCAAAAACCAACCTAACTTTCTACGCGCATAACTTTTGCGTCGGTTATCAGAATCACTCGATTTTAGTGCTTAAAATCCTACATTCTCAGTCTTTCAACAACACTCAACAAATTTCTCACCAATCCATTACACTTATCCTCAATAACCCACAAAAATCAATAGAAAACCCAATAAACACTATAATCCTAAAACCTTAAACTTCTATCCACCAATTTCTCATCAAGCTCCAACACTAAACCAAGATTAAATTGTAAACTAATTAATCTTACATAGAACCGTTGAAATGGAGGAGAAAACCATAAACAATCGCCGGCGGAACGTCATAGGAAGGAGAGAATCGAAAGGGCTCGCGCTAGTAGGGAGAAAACAAAGGAGAAGAGGGTTGTTCTACGAATCCCTCTCCTCTGATGACTTTCTATTTATTTATTTTTTTTATAAAATAATAATAATAATAACAAATTACTATTTCACCCTCACACTTTAATCTTTTAATCCAACGGCTATCCAATCTGTTTCTGATCAGATTCCTAAAATTTTCTTTACGCCCTCGGCCTCGAAATAATTTCTCACCTAACCTTACAAATTTTTTGTTCTCCATTCTGTCCTGAATCCCGCCGTTCAGCACCCCGACATCCCAAAAATCGATGCCACAAAAATAAGAGGTGTTACTATCACGACCCCAAAGGGGCCCTAACAGAAACGCCAGATTAAACGATCAAACTCAGAGAGGTCCACCATCTAACCTAAGGCAAGTTGCGGAAGATTTTAAGATCAATCCCAGAACTCCTCGAAATAACAAATGTGAGAATAAAAGCAATAGTAGAAATACAGTAATTAAAATAATACATGTTAATGATCAGTACAATATCGAATAAAATTTCTTACATGAAACAAGTATCAAGATAAATCTATAGGGAAGTCCACAAAATCGGGAGCCGATCAACCTCGGTTCCTGCTCTTCTTTCATCTACCGAGTGAATGAAAACAATAGGTTTTCTGAAAAGAAAACTTATTGTTTTAGTTACACCCCATGTGTGCCCTGCTGCGCCCATCTGCCTCCCCTATGTGCCCTGCTGCTGCTTGGTGGCTTGTGCCCTCGCCTATTCTTTGTCATCTTCTTCCATTGTGACCCAATAATTGATCCTCAAACTTCCCTAATGCTAAACAAAATATCCAAATATCTTAAACAATAATATGGTCACAAGTTTGTCCAATTACAATAAAAAATGCTAAAGTTTGCCAAATGCTAAGGTTTACTAAACATAAAACATGTGAATAGCTTGGTTACACAATTTGTCATTGGGAAGACAAATTTCCTCTTCAACACTCCTAATCCAAGCTATAAGACGACCTTCACCTGTACAAAAAGCAAATGAGTTAGCTAATCGAGAGTTAGGTAATCGGCTTGGCCATGTGCTTGGCCAAGGCCTTTGATTGCCAACCCATGGCACATCAAAATTGGGCACAAAATTACTATTTAGCTCTTCCTTTCACCCCCAAACAGATGGGCAAACCGAAGTGCTCAACAAAATTTTGGGTGCATTATTAAGCAGCATTGGTAGCAAATGACTCACAGATTGGGACACTGAACTCTCATATATTGAGTATGCATATAATCGAAATGTGCATGGTCCAACGCAAAAGACTCCATTATGGATTTAATCTAACCCTTAGATCTCATACCATTATCATTAAAGGAGCTAGATTGACAAAGTAGAGAAGGTGTTCATGTCACGATCCCATGCGGAGCCGCGACGCATGACTTGAAATCAAATTTGGCATTACATTTAGACTTCACTTTTAAACTTGGAAACTTTCACATAAAATTTTTTGAAATTTAAATCGAGCGAAACATGGGCTTTAAGCTCCATTAAATCCTCTACAATAAGGGAAAAACATTAGTGAAGTCATTTGGGAGAAAACATTTGAAATGGGTTGGGATTTAAAAAAAAAATTTCAAAAACAAGTCAGGCGGTGCGCCCACGGCCAACGTATGCGCTGTGAGCGCACACCTTGCCCCATTTACTTGCGCGCATCGCTCTGACCCCCACGCGTGCGGCGTCCACCCGGGTGTGCGCTACGTTACCCAGGTTGCGAGCACATCGGTCGATCGATCAGCCCTCATCAACCGATCGGTTGGTACCCTCCCTGCTCGCACCTCGTTAAGGCCTTTATGAGCCAATCGATTGTGCGGCTAGCGCCGATCAATACGCAGTCGTCCTGCAAAAAATACATCTGGTGCTGATCGATTGCGTGCCCAACACCAATCAATCGGCAAGCGCCTTGCCCGCGCCTCACGAATCACCGGGCACCGATCGATCGTGAACAAAGCATCGATCGATCGGCAGCCGCTCTGCCCGTGCCTCACCAAATAGCATATGGCACCGATCAATCACGCGCACCTGCGAGCCCACTGCGCACACCAGCCCCCTTTTGCCCTCTTTTCCTCCATGTCTTCATTTGAAACCTAAAAACATTTTACCACATTCTCATACAACTTTCAAACCTTCAAAACAATCTAACAACATTTTTAAATCATCCATTTTTCTGATCAAAATACTCGTAAACATCATAACGTACTTTTAAAAAAAAAACACAAAAGCTTGCCATTGAAATATTTTCTAACGATAAACATCCAAATCCCAGGCAAATTCTATATTCTCCCAAAAGATTGATATTTCTATACATAGACTCTAAATCAAAACACTTATACTCCAAAATGCACATAAAGTCACCCACGGATCAAAATAGCCGGACAGTTACAAACATTGCGCCATGAGTTCGCCCTCCAACCGCTTCTACACATTGACTTGAGGCTCAAAGTCCCCACATGTAACGTTCACATACATCATGGGGTTCAAACTATAAGTATAATGCTTAGAAAGTGGGTGCAAGGAAATAAATACTCATGCATGCATGATCATAAAACATGTTTCTTTTCCGTATTTTATTTACGTTCACATAACATATGTTAAGGGAGATTTAAGTGAGCAGTAGGCATATGCATAACATAACATTGACCACTGAAGTGGACAATATAATGTCGACCATCAAAGTTGAAAAACATAACCACACTCAACCACGACCCACAACTTAACCAGTACTTTCATTTCTTGTTCTCGTTCCTTTTTACATAAAACATGCGTGTAAAACATTTTGTATGCCACATTTGGAAATAACATGATGCTTGAGGGGTGAACTACATAACATGGACATCTATACAAACATAATCCTCCATAATGTTAATAATAAACGAAACATAGCCTATGCTAAAGGGGAAAGACTTGACACCTAACAATGACCTAACTTACGAATACTACCCATACACATAGCCCCATAGAAGTCACAACGTATCGAAAATATCAATCAAACGTTAACATTTTAGTACCCTTGTGATGTGGGGCCTTAAGGGCCAAAACGTAACACCAACTTACCTCGTGTCCTTGTGAGCTTCATTCACTTCTCCGTTGTCAAGTCAAACGTAAAACATTAAAATCCAAGCATTAATAATTGACCCTCATAGAACCACAATCCAAGGAGCTAACTTAACTCCCTATCGAACAGACACCAATTACACCCAAAGTTCCTAAGGCATTTCCCTGAGAATTTTGGCATAACCTCCCCGTATTATGCATTATCCCAAAAGTTCCAACCAAACAACACTAAACAATTCAATTAATATTTATCCAACGACACCTCAATTCTCAATTCCAATGCATCAAACATTCATCCAACATCAACATATAACATTCAAGAGTATTCTTCAAGCCATAAAACATTAACTTCATACATTCATTTTCAAGCTATCAAACCCTTAATTTTTCATTACTAACAACTAATCTAATCAATGTTTCTTGTTCCACAATCATCACCTACTTAAAGGAAGTGATTTTACCTTAAGTTCTTCCAGTAAGGAGGAAGATTTTGGTCAATCTTCAAGAGGGAAGGACTAACAAATCCATGAGACAATCATCCATCAAAACACACATTTCCAACCAATGAACTACAATCCATCAATAAACCACTAAATCCTTACCTTTTGTTTTCAAAAATTGGAAGAACTCAACAATAGAGAGGAGGACTTCGATGAATGGGAGAGGGGAATGGAGAGAGAGGGAGAAGAAGAGAAAGAGAAGAGAGATGGAGGGTGAGCTGGTGAGGAGATCACCATGAGGAAGAGAAGAGATGAGTGTGTGTGTGGGTAGGGGGGGTGGTTGTAGTGCCCTATTCTCCCCGGTATGATATTGTTCGCTTTGGGCCTGCTGGGCCTCACAGATTTTTTTTTTGAGTTAAAGCTTCACCCAAAACGCGTCATACCGGCTAAGGTCGGTCCCCTCACTTATGAACCAGGCTCTCTACTTCCCCCCAAAGCGATGTGGGAATTGTGACAGGCCTCTTGCCTTCACAATCTCACCTCTTCTCGAGGGGCCCGACGCCCTCGTCGGCCACACTTCCTGTTAGGTAAAGGTTCTTATACCACTTGTAGTGCCCCACTCTCCCCGGTATGATATTGCCCGCTTTGGGCCCGCTGGCCCTCACGGATTTGTTTATGACCAAAATCTTCGCCCAAAACGCGTCATACCGGCTAAGGTCGGCCCCTTCGCTTATGAACCAGGCTCTCTACTCCCCCTCAAGCGATGTGGGAACTGTGACAGGTCTCTTGCCTTCATAATCTAACCTCTTCTCGAGGGGCCCGATGCTCACGTCGGCCACACTTCCAGTTAGGTAAAGGCTCTGATACCACTTGTAGTGCCCCACTCTCCACGGTATGA